>JBBPDD010309770.1:0-11638 GCA_037974585.1 Bathyaethiops greeni
ATACATACATACATACATACACATATATATACACATACACACACACACACATATATATATATATATATACATATATATACACATACATACATACATACATACATACATACATACATACATACATGCATATATTTTATAGACAGATTTCATGCTTTTTCATTTTGAATCATTTTTATCTGCCCAAAATAATCCCTAAAGAAAGCTGGAGTTAGGTTTCGATAAGTAAATGATATGTTGAGTAGCCTGTGAACAGTTCGAGTTAGACAATAAACAGAAAGTAAATACCAGAATGTTACCAAGAGGGAGTAACTGAGAACATTTAGTTCAGGGAAATTAGCCTGTAAACTGGCACAGTAGAGAATTCAAATTACTGCATAATTACAATCAAAGCTGTAAACAGATATTCACAGTTGTTTGATGTGAAATGTTCTGTTTGAGTCACAGTTGATCACACTGATATTGACAGGAACCTTAAAGTAATAAGAAGTCTCCCGGAAAGCTATGAGTTGGTTCCAAATATGCTGCCTGATGTCTGAAAACATTACAAAACATATTTTGTTCAAAAGTCATTCAGGGCAGAGAGGTACAAACAAGGCAAACCCAAAGAAAATGGTCTGACCTCCAGATTTACCTTCAAGGTATAAAAACCCAAGACACATGTGAGTTCACAGTTAATTTTAGATGGTAAATATAACGGCTATTTTTGCACTGCAGGCATCATGTTCCTATCACCACCACCGCAAAGATAAATTCAGTGGATGATATTCGACAATGCAAGTCAAATATTTTGCTTACAACTTATGCTTGAAAGATAAAAATGTTGAAAAATCAGAGGAATTCCCCTTTAAGAGACCACTGACTACATGAGCATTAGGAGAACTAGTTTTCCCCACCCGGTGGTGTATAGTTCCTTTTCACTATTCAAAGAACAGTACAATGATTAAGGAAGTATACAAAACCATAGGTCCTGGTGTTGGGCAGCAAGGTACACACCTGACCACATTTTACAGCCACTAAACTTCACAGACCTTTAAATTATTTTTAGTATTTTTAGTCCCTCTCTGCAGTACATGATACGTGGGAAACAACATACCACTTAAAGTAGTTAGTAGTTAAATGGGGAACTTTATCTCAGTATGTGTGAATTTTCCGTTTACATAGAAAATAAATATTTATCTACTGGGTTTGGCAATGTTTGCTGTGTAGCCCCTCAGCATCAGGGCCACCAATAAAGAAAAACAAAATCTGCATATCTTATACAAAACAAAACCTGAGTTCAAACTCAACAAATTACTACACAACAAATGACTGAGCACCCCAACACCACAATTTGTTATACGTTATCTATTTCTCTACATATGTCTGTCAAATACATAAATCTAATTTCTTCAGCCAATTCATGGTGCAGGAAAACTATCCCCAAAATCACACTGAAGTTTTAAGGTACTATTTACTAAAGCTTTTGGTGTTTTCCAGATATAACATGCCAACCCAAAGGCTGCTGTTTCGAAGACAGCCAACATGAATACAAACATTTTGACATTTGACAAACATGACCCTTCATACAGTTTCCTGAACACCAGAGCTTAAAAAAAATCTAAACTTTTTCATTTCTTGCTCATTTTTATTATATTTCTCCACCTCTAAAGTGTCTTTGAGTTTTGATTCCATCACCATGCACCAGTAGGCAGGGGAAAATAATGTTAACCAATGAAACCGTTTTCCCTCACACTCTCTTCCCCTCATCTGTTACTACCCCGATGCTGGGTTTCATTCAGAAACATTGTAGGGCAAATGTTGTGTTATGACTTCTAAATCACATTGGTTTTAAGAAACAGCTCTGGAAGACAACATTAAATGCGGCATAGTAACAGTCTATATATAATATTACAGAATGTGATGTATGACTCATTCTGTCATGCGTTCTCGGATGGCGTTTGATTCCTGTAAGTTTTCAGCTCTGTATTAAGGAGTGCAATTAACCGTAATGTCTACAAACTGGCACTGTACAATGTCTAGACATGTCTCAGGCCTTAACAGAATTTCAGTCTGTTGTAATGACTAAGGCTGAAAGTATTACCTTGTTGACTGGAGTGCTCAAATATTCTTTCTTAAAATAGCTTTTAAAAACAATCATTTTCATAGTTAACCATGCACTGACACATGTATTACTGTAATTCAGAATCCATCCAGCAAGTTGCAACTCTGTGCTGCTATGATAGATTCTGATGCTGATGCTCTGACTGAAATATCTACAGAGGTCGTTGATCGTCTGAGGTCGAGTTCATCTCAGTCATGCTGAGTCTAACAAGTCGCTGGTTAAAAAGGCTAAAGTTAACTTCATCCCTGTAACAGACTTGTCTGCCTGCAACCATGACAGCAGCAGGACCGCCAACCAGGTATGAGGTTCTGAACTCCCTGGTTTTAGCCTTAGCCTTAGCCTCAGCCTCAGCGCACCTATAGGTATATATTTCAGATCAAACCTGCCCTGTCCCCCTGATATACCAGGAAATTATTGAACATTTGTCTGAGACGAATGAATGGAGCAGACTGATTAAAGGCAACATGAAGAACAAGGCATGAACAAGGCATCTCCAAAACTGTCCAGGCACAAAGTCGTCCAAACACAAAAAAAATGATATACCAGGAAACTATTTTACATTCATCATGTGTCTAGAAAGCTAGGTCTTGTATGCATTTGTTTTGCATATGGCAACAATGAGTAAATAATTAAGAAAAAAAATTAGGACAAGCCACTGTGAAGTTAATTTGCTGCACAATATATCTCCATTGCAGCTACAGATGTAAAAACTGGCTTAATGTTTACTTTTCTTAAAAGTGGGCAATACTGCAAGGAATTGAAGCCCACTGAACTTGAAGCCCCGGAACAGAAGACTCTAGTGTGTGATGGAATGAGAAGCAGAAGATTATCCTAAAAGTAATCATGTCAGGAGACAGATTATTTTTTGGGTACCACCCTTCTAAGACAGATTTAAGAACCACAAGTTTTCATCAGTGAAACACAACTGAAGGGATGAAGAAAAATGGAAGCTATGCGTGTGCATGCATCACATGAAGAGATTCCAGTCCACGTATGGAAGCTCATATTATATACATATATACACACACACCCCTACACACACACCCACACACACACACACACACACAGAGTTTCACTACTATTATTTTCCCATTTCACCTGTGTTTCACTGCATAAGTTCCCCTTTCTCAAAAGCACACCTTCAGTCAAACTTCTACAGCACCTTTTTTTGGCCTGCAATGATGTGTTAACATTTTCTTTTTAAATCACATCCGTAGTCTCGGTTTTTGTGATGGGAAAGAAAGAACACTAGGTTTGAAATGCTGCATGCAAATTCTTTCTGCAGGTGGGGGGGAAAATAGTCGACATTGCTGAAACAGGCTGCTGAGCTGGTGAAACATGTCGTGATGAGGTCAAACCTGTTCCACCATTTCTTACAAATACAAAATAAAAGTGCACAAAAGAGGAAAACAAAAAAATAAATAAATAATTTTTTTTAAAAAACACGGTTCATTCAGCATGCAGGTGCTTACCTATCAGAGCTTGGAAGAGTGAGCTCTGAAATATGCTGATAACTCGCTCAATGGAGTGTCGGAGCTGTGGGTCCTCAGTCTGACTGAGCTTTACCTTGTACTCCTCCAGGAGCTTCAGGGCTCTCTGAGTATCTAAAAAAAAATCATTCAGTTCATTCATATTGGTGGAGAGGTAAAATAAATTTGACTGTGCCTAACAATACATGCACTGCCATCAAATAATCATTACAATATTACTTAACGGCATGACAACATGTTTCTGACAGTAATATAGAAATGCACATAAAATGAAGTAGGTGAACAGAAATAGAAGTATGAATGTAAACAATCCTTGAATGCCCACCTTTCTTTCTGACTGGCATGATCAAATCCAGGAGATCAGGTCACACACTTCGCGAAAAAAGAGTACACGTTGCTTCGACCATTTGACAGTGTGTTAATTCACTTTTCTATCGTCAAGCAGCACACCAGACACAGAGAGCAGGCACGGTGGTCCCGGGTTTGTTAAAAAGTGACCAAAAATATTGATATAAAAATAAAAACAAACAATCCGTGTAACTTTGTCACCGGTCAGGAATAGAGAGCAGCTCCAGCTACTCTCCGTCTTTCACTTTCATCAATACCGAGCTTAGAGTCCAGATTTAGGACTCTGACAGTCTCTCCGAGACGAATGAATGGAGCAGACTGATTACAGGCAGCATGAAGAACAAGGCATGAAGTATAAAAGAAGGAAAAACTCTCTCCAAAACTGTCCAAGCACAAAGTCGTGCAAACACAAAAATGCGTCTGTGCAGCAGGCAATAGTTCACTCCAACTGTTTCGCTTCGCATATGCAGAAAGAAACACGACTCGAATTGCTTCCTGAAGACAGAAACGTTCCCAAACGAAACTTGTGCCCCTCCTCTACTCCTCTACTCGTCCTACAGTGGTGCCCAAAATCCAAACTTTCCTCCAAAATGGCGACCTGGGGATGGAAACACATCACATGATCCAGCGGAGAGCCTTCCCCTGTTCAGACTCAGGACAAGGAGAGCAGAGACTTTCCTCAAAATTTTACAACGTTTACACACTACTGATTCGGACTACTTTGTTGTTTCAATAACACATGACATCAGACACTGCAAGAGTAGTGTTGCCGAGTCAGACATGTTTATTGTACATGTCTGAAAGTTTTAGGCTGGTTTATGCTTGAGTTGCATTATAAAGATGTCAGACATCATGTGTAAAATATAAATAAAATGATAACATTTTTCCTTTTTAGATATATTAATATATTGCTGGTCTAAAAGTGGGAGGCTAGTTGTGAATCATGTGTAACTAAAAATGACAATAAAAAAATGTATCATAATACGTATACTAATAATTTTAGTTATAGTTCTTACTATATAACAGATCTAAAAGTGGGAGGCTGGAGGATTTGTGTTGTATACTGTATAGTAAATCATTATTTGTAGTGTATCATTTGAACGAATAAACCTGTAATTCCCTTAATATGAAGATTTGAGCAGTCTTTTAACTTACACTACTTCATGTTTAATATTATCATTGCTCAAATGTAATTTATTATAGTGCAGGGCTAAAAGTGAGAGGCTGGTCTTGAGGTACATTATATAGATGCCAATCATTATGTGTAGTATATCATTTGAATGGATAAAACTGTGATTCACCTAATTTCAGTCATTTTTAGTTTTATTACTTTAATATGGTTCATGACTTTGTGCAATAGCTCCACATTTTAAGCTGTGTATAATATGTTGGTGGTTATTTGTACTGAACTAGTCATTTGTTCAAGCCTGTTACTGCTGATGAAATGACTTCGTTCTAAAGATTACGGTCTCTTCAATGGCCAGATGGCATCTGGCAAAATCCCCCTCACACGGTGCAATTGAGCAAGTGCATTAAATGATAAGCAGACAGGCCTGTTTTCCCCCTGTCATGACACTCTGCAATCCTTCTGCCAATCAAGCGCCTTTGCCTGAATCCAATTTGAAAGATATGCATGGAGGAAAGCAGACACCGCACGCCTCTAGAGGCTTTCAAGCACTGTTCACCCATACAATGAAGTCTGTAAAGAAGGAGACAGGTGTTGATAGTGCCACACCACAGCCATTATGTTAGGCTCTTATTTAAAAGCACATTGTTTTTCTTTGTAGGTGTCACCTTCAGTCTTAATAATACATTTCTAAATGAATACTGGCTTGAATGTTTTTTGGGGAAAAATTGGTGCAGAATCTACAGTGTGTCCAATCTGTGCCATTAACATGTCACTCCCACACATACATCTCTAACAAAGTGACACTTACAAGTGCACTTTATTTTAAATGTTCTGTACAGACTTGAGTTCTCATAATGTGTGGTAGCTATATTGTCTTAGGTGAGAACAAGGCAGACCCAGAGTTGATGTTTGTTAGTTGTACAATGTAATGCCATTGTCAGTTGTAAAAGTGTTGCAAGAAGGGATGAATGCCCGTCACATGAGTCCATCACAATGCCAGAGTTTGAATGTGCTGAAGCCTGCCACGCCAAAGACAGTGGTCTCTTTTTCCCCAATACCTAAAGGACAAAGGATTTATTCAGTGCGGCCTTCCGGAGGCAGCAAAGGCAAAAAGGAACGAGGATATGGGTGATATCAGGGGAAGGCTAGAATGCTGAAAGGAAAAAGGTCTGCTGGTCATATTGTTTTATTAAGCCGTCTTGGCGGGGTTATCCTATACTGTACCAGCATCTTCAGCCATAATTGGTTCAATTGTGTTGTAAAGAATGTGAGACACTGAAGCAGTGACACTGCACACAAAATACATCAGATCCTGGTGTGTGTAAAATTAATGTGAATTCCAGGTGGAGGTACTTAAAGCTGGATTACAGCCTCACTTTTTATTGTTGCGTTCTGCTAGTGAATTATTTCGTGACTGATAAAGTGAAATTGGCCCAACTAATAATGACTTCAGTAACAATTAGTCTAATGCTGGCATTGTAATTGGCATAACCAAAAATATATAAAACAGGTCAAATTGAGCCAATCTTTAGTTTCGTTTTCAGTTTATGAATATAATTATTTTGTTCGAGTTCAAAATGGCTTAGATACTTTGGGAATTTTAAATATTAAATTTTTAACACAGGCAACAATTTTAAGAGAATGCTTTTTTATTTGTTCTTTTTCTTTAAACTTTCCTACCCAACAACAGCAAAATGATACATTTTTACAATGTCAATAACCTCACAAATGCAAAATGTTTCTGGAGAAAAGTATAACAAAAACAGTTCTTTTCCATCTGTATATAATTTACATCAGATTTACCAAGAACAATATCATCATTGTGAAAAGAAATGTTAAAGCAACAATCGGGGCAGGTTACTAAATGATCACAGGGCAGACACACAGATTCACTCACACATATCATATCTCCAGTATCATATAGCCAGTTCGCCTGACGTACATGACTTTGGACTGTGGGAGGAAACTGGAGAACATAGGGGAAGCCCACCCGGACACAGGAGACCATGCAGCCTCCACACAGAACAGACCCTCAGCTGCTCGGATAGCACATAAACAAGCACACATACATGAAGACCTAAAGACACATTCAGAAATACACACATGCTCATGTGTACATAACTTAGGTGACAGGTGTTACCATAACAAAGTTGTAATAGAGTGAAGGCTAGCCTAATCACAATACACAGGCTCAAACTTCATTAAAGTGAATCTATAGATATAGATAAGAATTTAGTATGAAATGTTGAAATTATTTGCTGTGTCATCAATCCTGAGCAAGCTTATTTCACACTGGAATAAAATTTAATCTACCAAGTTAGCATTGGAACATGATCTTCACTCTTCATTCACTAAGCCAGTTTTTAACAATGAAAATGCATCACATGAGACAGATTCTAAAAGATTTATTCAAAAATGACTAATATTCAGAACCTGAAAAATACCATTCAGGCAAGTCCTACAGAATACATCAATCATGAGCGCCAAGTCAAGTCAAGCAGGTTTATAATCATTTGAGCCACATTTAGAATACAATATTTTGCCCACTTTCTATTATTAGTTGGAAAACTTCACAAGGCATGCTTTGGATGGTGGCCATAATGAGTCAGAAGTTTGCGTTCTATTTTTTTAGATAGGGGCCGATTTTGTTTAAAAATATTGTGACGAGCAGTAGAGGAAGGCACCAGACGCTTGGAATCTTGCATTTCTTGAGGTTTTATTTCTCTCTCAAATTCAGCTTACAGCAGACACACAACCTTGCTCTTTTGCTGCCAAACTCCAACCAACTCTTCTACCCGTAAGCACCTCTCTCTGACACCCCTTTTCCCGCCAGAATTACAGGTGCCAGTGATTAACTAATTAACCCCCCCATAGTTTGGGTGCCAACTGGCAGTGACCCTTCCCTGAACTCCTCAAAACACCCCTCACAGGCTCACAGAGTCAGTCATGCCCGCCAGCTCGCCTTATATGAAAGAAACGGTCCTCAAAATTAATCATGGAAATAATTGTGAAAATGTACTTAAATGGCTAATGTACTTAAATGGCTTAAATGGCTATGGCAAAAAATATGAATTATTTGTTAAGTATTTAATAAATATTTTTAAATAATTGAAACTTCAGTCTGTTTTAATATGTTTTTCTAAGTATCTAAATGCCTGTAGTAAAATTTTGTTACATTCACTGGTCACTTTACTAGGAAAACCTGTAAACTAGAAGTACAATAATTGAAGGTTTATCAAACATATCTACATTTTTTATTTCACAACTTCATCCAGTATCAAACAACAACACTGCAAATTTTGTGATTGGGTGCAGTGACACTGGGGGCATGAACTTACAATACACTGAGACTGAATAGAGACTGAATAAAACAATTTTAGAGTCAGGAAAGAAGGAGCCTTTTCCAGGCCAAAGCTGTCCCACTATTTCTTTAATAAAGAATGTCTTTGAAAACACGCGGCGATGTGTAGGAACAAAGTTATACAAAAACACAGAGCACGTTATGCAGTGCAAAGTTGTTATCTGACTCTACTACTAGTGCTTGCACTTAAACACAAAATTTTGAGTGAAAACAATTATGCTAGAAAGGAATAACATCTTTTTGCTATGACCAGATGCACATGCAATGGTAGCAGAGAAACAACAACACTGTAAGAGCTGAAATGTGAGAAAGTTATGCTCCCAGTTTGTTGAAGGGGAAAGAATTATAGAGTTATTGAGCACTGAATTAACATATTCACATATTAGCCACAGATTATCCCTACGTTTATGCAAGGCTTTCCTGCATTTATGCAAGGAGGATGTATGTGAGATGATGCAAATATCCAGTATGCATAATAATACATAAGTAACACAAATTCAGAAATGTTAGAACAGTACCCCAATATCACATTCTTCTCTGCCCTAGCACAAACCATACACCTATCCAAACATAATTTTACTAAGATAAAGTACCTTGATCATTGTAAATCACCACTATCTAGGTGACCAGTTTATCTGATATTTAATATATACTGAGTGTATAGAAAAAATAACTTCTTTCAAAATATTCACATTATGTTGCTGCCTGAAACGAAGAGACAATGAAAATTGTCTGGGTTTACTTCATGCAATACAATCCAAGTGAAAGATATAGCAACAATATAGCAAAAAATATATATGAAACAGATGTAAAAATAAAGATCCATCTGTCACTCCCTTCCTACAAATACTTTAAGTTACTCAGTCAGGTATAACTTACCAACTTCTCCATTGCACAACACCAATGTCTTCATTTTGCCATAAACTTTTTGATGTTTTTCTTTTCTATACCCACTCTATGTAGCTAGTATGGCTAAACTAGTTTCTTCCAGTGCATTATCATAGCATGTTAACATTGTAATATTTCTATCTCTTAAAATATGGGGTCTGCCAGTACAGGTGACTTAAGCTCACTGTGCAAACAATCAGTCATATGCATAATTTCTTCTTTAAAATGAAGGCTCAAACCCTTTGCAGGGACTTCCTGTCCATTTCAACCCAGATCTCCGCAAACAATTTCCTTTGTGTCTGAAAAGAACACAACACTGACATGCCAAAAATTCAACATGACAACTGAGTGTGTTCCCTGTTCAACAGACCTGATGAAACACAGGGACATCACCAGACCTCAATTCGTACTGTGGAACAGTAGGTGAAACGTTACCACACAGGAACAGAATTTTAAATATTCAAAAGAATCAAATTTAAAATGGAGAGAAACTCAACGGACACATGCAATCCTTACTTAACTAGTCTTGCAGTGTTATTGAGGGGTCTCATAACCAAAAATTATACATGTGACCCTCTTTGTCCAGTGAGCTTAGCATAGTTGTAGTTATCCAAAGTGGTGGGGTCGTTTTAGGTAACTAGTTGTAAATCCAGTGCTTATAACAGACTCTTGGTTTTCTGTCACATCCTGCATTCTGTTATATTCTGCATGCTCTAAAACACAAAAAATAAGGCAATAAAAAGGAAAAAAAATTACACACATGTCTCATTAAGAACAGTAACTAGATTCATTTGCAAATGCTAAACCTGTTCCTGAGCAGCATTGTCAATGAGACACAAGCGTCATTCAAGAAAATGTTCAAGATGGTCTAGTCCTGAACAACTGACTTGAGGTCATTTGGAATTCTCAGTTTCTTCTCAGGGCACAAAGAACATGAGGGTGAGTTTCAATACGTTGTACAAAATCAGGCCATGAAAGTAGGTATTAGAAAAGAAATTAGAATACATGCATGATCATTTTATACATGAACTGCATGTCACTTACAAATTACTCTGCTATTGGTCACATTACACTTCTTTGGTAAGAAGTGAGGTAGGAATGCAAGTGATACCACACACCTTCCACCAAGACAGTAGGGCTAAGTGGGTAATAATCAGCCAGAAGCACAGTGACAGCTTCTGTAGTGCAGAAGGTCTTAAAAATGCCCAGTCTTTACATTGAGCCTCTTCTCTTCATTTTGAAGTGCTTCAGAGCTTTCAGCAGTGCACACTGCAGTGAGTATCATAAGAGTTTCTTCTCTCAATCAGTGAAGACAAAGACAGTGTTCTATTTGTGAATCACTGTTTGTTCAGAGAATTTAAGATTTGTCACATTTGTCATGACATAAATAAGAATTCAGATCGGTTCCACCAAATTGAAGGTAAAATCATAGTGAAACAACAGATATACATTCAGTTAAACTATCATATTGTCGTTGTAATTGTTTGGATTGATCCATAATTTTGGGGCGTAATCCTTGTGCTAATTAGTGATTCTGTGCAAGCGCAGACACGCATTCGTGGTTACAGATAGATTTAAGGTATAAGGCAGCATAACTCGTCACAATTAGGGACTACATTTATTTGATTTTGAGAATTAATCATGCATTAAAACTGGCAGAACAACTACTGTATTTAATTTAGCATCTATGAGTTTTTCACCTTTTATTTTTACTTTTCAAGGTCATCAAAACCTGTCATTGAACTGTTGCATGCACCCTTATATAAATAAAAAATACTCATACAGGTTGTTGCTCAGACCTTTAGAGCTGCAATGGATGATCAGTTTCCCACAGGCTACAGGCTACAGGTCAGACAGCTCTGATGAAATGATCTATTCTTAATTATTTAGCAACAACTTTCATGCTAAGATCTTTCAGAAAGAATTTTAGAAATAAACTATGAAAGACGTCCTCAGGACTGAATCAGGAATCAGAATCCAAAAACTCCCAGAAGAAATTGCTTATGTTATGAGTGTACAGACACAAAGAGACACAGAGACAAGAACAATATAAAATATAAAGTCTAAATAAATCCAATAAAAGAAAACACAAATGCTTTAAATAAGGAACTGATAGAGTGTGACTTAGAATCTGCCATATCTTCTTCAGAGCCTGGCATGTATTTTAAATCAGGACTGCACAACAAGGTAGTTATATTGCTTTAAAATGCCTTACAACATGTTAAAGCACATTAGTGAACTGACGTGACTGTAAAAGCTGGCCTACATCCATTTTTGATGATTGTTCAAAAAAATAAATTGATCAAAAATCCCAAGCTCAT
>JBBPDD010309859.1:0-11627 GCA_037974585.1 Bathyaethiops greeni
CACATACAGTGTGTGTGTGTTATTTTATTGTGCACTTCCAGGCCTCAATCAAAGTCACAATGACCCGCATGAAAAAAAAGCCCCCCACTACTCAAAGAGCAAACAGCAGACCTACCTGTGTGCTACTGTGTCTCAGTGAGAGGCCGGGACGTGGGAAGGCTTTTCCATGGCAGGGAGGCAGATGTGATGTGGCAAATGCCTCTGGCAATAAGGCCGGCCATGATCCTTGCAGCAGCAGCAGCAGCACCAGGCTCAGGCATCAGAACAGCAGGGACCTGCAGGGATGCACATCATTTGTGTAAAAGAGGGGTTGTTTATGGTTTGGTTTGTTTTTTTACATCAGTGCAAGCAAAAAAAAAGGCTTTTAGGAGCTCATGTGTGTATGTGTGTGTGTACAGACCTCCCATGCTGGTAATATGTAGAGAGAGACAGAGGAAGAGAGAGAGAGAGAGAAGCAGCAGCCCACCCCTACATGGTCCAGCAGTCACGTGACTGCATGTCGTCTCTTCTCTCTTCTGCCTCAAAATCTCCATCAGACGTTTGGACACCACGCCATGCTGACAATAGATGATCTCACACACACACACACACACACACACACACACACACACACACACACACACACACACACACACACATCCACCCATCCCACCACCTCGACCTCTGCAAAGTGGGCTAACGACGTGAAAGCCCACCCTCTCCCCAACCTCCAAGCCCTCCTCTTTCCAATCTCTCCCATGATTCCTTTCCACACACACGTCTGGTTAGTCCAACCACATGGACACGTTTACTAAACGATTTTCCTCATTTTTAAGCGTATCTCAGTGTTGCATTACGATGTCAAAATGACCTTTTTTTGTTTCCAAACGCACTTCGGCAACAAAATATCGCGAGACAGCAGGCTGCTGCATCCCACTGAAGCAAAAGTATCCCATTTTTAACTAATAAATAACCAAAACAGACATCATGACTCAAAACTCAAAACGCATCGGAGTTGATACAATGTCACACTTACCTGTGAATCCTTTTCCGTGTCTAGAATAAAACGAGTCCGTGATCAAGACGGTAACCCTGTCATGGCAGTGTTTTTGGGTTATGTTTGCCTTTGCATCGACCTAACCCCCCTATTTGCTCCCATCTCTCTGCATGCTGTGGACAATCTTGCTTCCCAAAAGTCTTTGCTGCAGACTGCCCTGTCTGAACAACACCCAAGGCCCTCAGGAATAAGCCAGGCTGCCCTCCTCTACCACCACAGGGCTTCAAATCCCCCCTGCAGGCTCTACTGCCTGCTTCTGAGTTCATTTTCCATCTGGTATGAAATCTGCATTTGACTCAGTGTGTTCACGTGTAACGTCCTGCTGTGTGCCTGAGCACACTTCCCACGTGTGACAGCTTTTTATCATAACTCACCCTTCTAATAAACTGGAAATGTGCCCCTCTAAAGGGAACCAAAATCCTAATGTGATTTTTGTAGTTTCCTAACCTGTAGTGGAGGCCTACCAGCCTGCAGCTTGTAATTTTCCGATCATGAAATGCTCTACCCAAGTAGATGACAAGATTTTCAGTGACACTTAACCTTGGGCATGTCCTATGCAGCACTGTCAAATCTGCACGCCTGACCTTTTCATCTTTAATATATAAATATGCTCCTCGAAAGCCTCTGAGGCCTCTGCATCTGCTGGCTGAACGAAACCTGTGCTCAGGTGTTTTGTTCTTTTTTTGGGGGTTTCCACCTGAAATCTTAAAAATGCATTTTTTAAGAGATTGAATAGGACTAAAGTCAAAAGAAAAACATGCTTCAAAATTAAGGGATTTCTATTTTTGAATATTTTATTTTCTTTCTAGTAGGTTAGTGTTCTATTTATAGTACTCGTGTTTATAGTTACTATGAGTAGCCTACAACCTTCAATGTTTCTTTCATGTCTTCAACATCTAAATGATGAAATGCATACAAACCCCATAATTACCACTGCAGGTTAAATAATTTATTTTTAAAACAACCTAGTTTTAATCAACTGTTCTCTTGAAATAACAACAGCATTTAAGTGCTGTTGGAAACCATAATTAGTTACAAATATGGTTAATAATTTGTGGGAGACTTCATATCAGATATCAAAACCTAGTAATTCAAAATAAATCCTTACATCTAGTGGAGAAAACTCAGAACAGTGTTGTTGAGTCCAGTTTGACACACACTTGGATTTTGAGGCTTTGAACTGGTTGCAGAATGTGGTTATACTAAAAGTGCCAAAATAGACACAACATAATTTCTGGTTCCAGAACCAATTTTGGAAATGAGATCATTTTAAAGTGAAAGGAAATTTGTCAAGAAAATGTACTGCAACTCTCCACTCTGCTTTGCAACTTTACTGTGAGCGTTTGATTGTGCTCACAAGAGCATTAGTGAAGTCAGGTACTGATAGATGATTAGGATCACAAACTCCACTCCAACTTATCTCAAAGCTGCTGGAAGGAGCACCATGACACCAGAGAACACAGTTCCACTTTTTTATACTCATCTGACCCAAGCCACTAGAGCTTGCTATTCTCATTCTATTGGCACAACCTTTCCATACAGATAATATAAACTGTTCACTTAGGACTCACATTGTCCTGATTAGCACTTAGAACTCTCCTCCATCTTATTTCATACGTCTAATATAGCACTAAAGCCTGAAAATACCCCCAATACCTTGCATGTGAGGTATCTTCTCCTTGTCCTGAAAAGACAGTGCCTTAAAGGAATCCCCAACCTTAATGTACCAAAGGTCACTATTTTTTGTGTGTGTCTTTGACTTTATCATTAAGTGACACACTGACGGGATCACCCACGGACAAAGCACTGGTCTATGGTGGGGTGTTTCAGGAGTGAATGAACACCTAATTTTTTCTGGTTCATGAGCTGGTTTGCTTTTCCATAGGATCCAATCATCGCAGCATTGACAGCTCATGTCGACCGTGCCACTTTCCTCACGAGAACAATATGATCAGTTGTGTGACTTATCCATGTGTATAATAAGGTCTTTTATCAGTGATGAAAGCGAGCATAAGCAACAGTGTTTGCCCTCCCTAAGTCATTTCATTTCTTCATCTCTCATAGACTGGTGTTTCCACTGCTGGCCTTCGGTGGCTAAAATGTGGGGAGATTCCTAGCAACACAAACAAAATAAATATTACTGATGTCAGCTAGATCAACAAAACCCTGGGTAATGGAAAAACATATCAACAGTATTAAAGTATGATTGGGAGAAGTTTCTCACGAGATCTGTATTTGATCTGTCTCAGCATCACAGGTTCAGCCCTGTAAATAAAAACAAAAGCATACACAAAGAATCATAGGAAGCATCTGAGAATAAATGTGTTGACTTTAATACGTTAGCACAGGCTGGTGGTTTTTTTTATTACCTTTTTAACATCTCACATTGAATGATTAATCTGAAATGTACTAATAGTAGAAATTTTCTTGCTCAAAAAACAAATGCTTTTAAAGACTTGTCTTGGCCTTTTATGGTGTCCATCAACGGATAAAAGGGTGCATGATCAGGCAAAACTCGAAGTGTCGAAAAGGCTTTTAATATAAATTATATTTTTTAAGTACAAAAAATGTCAAATGACGTTTTGCTGACACATCACACAATAGCGCCAGAACGCAATTATGCTCATTATGCCTCTTTCTACCCATTTTTGGGCAAGCTCCCGCCTTCTTGCAATGTGAGTGGATATTTTGCTGGTCACTCCGATATATTAGCCACTCAGCGCAGGAGAGTTAACTGCATTAACCAATCAGAGCGCGGGAACAAGAAATGGGGTATTGAAAAAAAATATGTTGGCCTGAACCATTTCTGTAATGGGAGGGGCGGCTGTAACTTATGCCAACGTCGTTGATGATAATTTTTTTTTAAATCAATTCGACTTTTCTCACGTCATTACGGGCTTTCAGTCAATTCGTCACGGTCTCGTATAAATGAGCTGATAATGCTCGTTCACAGGTAGTTCACACGTTTTTGTTTTTTTCCCAGCCACCTGAAGGACAGCTTGGAAAAAACTTTTGGCTCTTCACCTGTCCGACCGTTTTTTCACTTGTCCAACCGTTATTTTCACTTGTCCGACCTTTTTTCCCGCGCTATGTGCGTTGCTTGGAGACGCAGACTCGCCATCCCAGTGTTCGCAATTTTAGTTCTCATAGTTTGTAATGCTTATGCTGAAAATGAGGCAGTTATTGAAAAATTAGTGTATCCACGAGGAAACCACTGGGCAGTAGGTGAGGAAAATACTTTTTGCCCTTAATTATAGATATTTTGTTTAAGGTTGAAGTTTCTCTGTTTTTGTGTTCTCATATTCTCTGATGTGTGTGAAATCTTGTTTCTAGCTTCTTAATGGTGCATAATGTAACTGCTGCTAATCTAAAGAGCAACTGAAAGTTTAGATAGGTAGTCTCATATTGCCAGCTTCTTATTCTAATTTGTAGACCCACCTTAACTGGTTGCACAGTTAATTGATGCCCAATTTAAACTGGAATGGAAAATTCTCATAGAAAACAAGCTTCAGTCTAGTTCTGCTTGCTGCAAAGCTGTTTCTCACTAAACATCGTTTACTTTGTTACCTTTTCTTATGTCTCCTATGCTTGTTTTCATTTAAAATTATTTGTATTATTTTATCCTAATTATTTTATCTTTCTTGGTGTTTAAATGATCTCTTCTATAATGTTACCAAACTGCTCTGCATATGGTTTAAGCTGATGTTTATAAACTAAAAGTTATAACTGCAATTATAACTTCAGTTTCAAGTTTTATAACACAAAGAAGGTGGTTTTGTGTGTTTAATACCTCATATTTCATGATCTGAGGAAGAGTCTTGTTCTTTTCCCCCATTTTTTAACTTGAAGAAAGTATCTGTTACTTAATATTTCATTTGATATGTCTCATGTAACCCAAGGATGGAATTAATTTGACATGGCTGAGAATGAATGGCATTATCAATGGCTTTTAATCCTTTGATCCTTTTGGCATGGCTCAGAATGAATGGCGTAATCATGGACATTTCATTCTTTGTTGCTTTTAAATTTGAAGCAGAGCTGCATCATATAGCATATAGCAGGTCTCTAAATCGTTCTTATTTTCCTGCAGAGACTTGAGCTGCTGTTGCCAGTGTGGATTGTTTTTGCTTTAGTGTGTAGAGGGTGGGTGAAGAGCTCTCCAAGCGTTTTATGGGGGTTATGGGTGTGTAAATGCTGCAGATTTGCCTCCATGCTCTCCCGCTTTGGCAGATTAACTCCGGCTCTTGTACACACAATCAGTAACACCTAGTGCACAGCAGCTTGATGAAGAAACAGAGCTGCAGAGAGTTAAAGTGTTTTTAGATGAGAGGCATTAATGTAATAATGAAGTTTTTACTGTCCTTTTACAAAGTGCTTTTGTGTTGATTTTGAAGAGCCTGTCAGAGATCTAAATCAACAAGGTGACAGCAGAGACTTCAACACTCTGAAGGAAGCTCACCTTTAACATTAAAGCCTCGTATTGCTCACAGTGTGATATGATACTTGTTATTGGCAAATTAAGCTTTCAAAAAATCCCCCTACAGCCAGTTGCTGAGAAGGATATGGAAAATGACACTTTCTCAGACTTTTTATAGTAATTAAATATTTATATATAGATATGATGTACAGTTGATGAACATCTGACAGGTGTTATTTGTTCATTTGTTCTTAGACAATGCATTTTCACTATTGGCAATATAGGATGATTTTACAATACACATTTCTAACAACTGTATGCTAAAAATAGCACATCAATATGACGAAAATGTGAATATGGATGTTTGATATTGACAGTTGTGACTTGATTGGCCAGCACTCTTGTTGTTAAATTAGGGTATAGAGCAACAAGACTGTGAGGAATGCTGTTTGGTGTTGGAGCTGAATCTTTCTGGTCTTTAGATTTATCATTGGCTGTTTGGTGATTGACTGGAAGTGGAAAGTTTCACATGAATTAAAAATCGAACTACCTGCCTGATTTTTAGCAACCATTGTGGAAGTGCAGTTAGATTTTGTATAGATTTACAGTATAAATGAAGAATTAGAATACACTGAATGCATGAGTGCAGTTGATTTTTACTGTTAAGGAAATACATTGATCAGCCACAACATTATTAGTACTAAGGCAATATTGTCTACGTAACCCTCATGGCACCCAGGCAGCTCTGACTGTGGTGTACTATATGTTTTGACACCTTTCTGTCAGACCCAGCATGATCGTTTTGTGTGAATGTTTAGCTGTTTTCTAAGATCAGACCGCATCAGTGAGTCTCAGGCTCCCATGACCCTATCACCAGTTCACCTCTTGTCCTTCTTTGGACCACGTTTAGTAGGTGCTGACCACTGCATTCGTGGAGCACCTCACAAGACCTGCTGTTTTGTAAACATACTGAACAAGTCATCTGTCCATTAAAGATTGCCCATTTTTCACATCGGCTTCAAGAACTGCCTGTTCACTTGCTGCTTAATATCTCCCACCCTTTGACAGGTGCCATTGTAACTGTTGTTGTCCTGTATGAGATTGTCCAGCATTTTGACCACTCATGTATGGTTGCAGAAACCAGCAGGCTGTATTAGAACAAATGTGCAACAAGACTTGAGACATGTTCCGATCTCCAGTGAGATTAATTGCTTCTTATTTATTTTATAAATAGTTTAGCATATAAAAAAACAGTGGCATGCTGATTTATTTCTAGAAATGTGTGATGTTTCCTAAAAGGTGGAATTTCATCCATAGAATGGACAGTGCCCAGATAAGTATGATTCAGGAAAGGAATAGGTACTGAAAGGTATCAATTTAAGGTATCAATATAAGTTGAAAGAATCAATGTCTGCTTTAGTATTTGGTTGACCACCAAGATAGTAATTCCCTGTGCTTTGAGAAGAACATGTTGCCTTGGTGACATTTATATTATAACCCAAGGCTGAAGTAAACACATCCATTTTTGTCTATACTAGATTATATTAGGCTAAAATGTAAACAAATGATTCTTTATTAAATCACTCATTTTAGTTACACAAGATCAAACATGTTAGGTTGCCTGGGCTGTATTGTTTTCAAGAACTTATCTGTAATGTAGTCTGCTCTATTCTTGCCAAAGAAACTGTCTTCTCTCATTTGTCTATTTCAGGTGATGGCTTGCATTGACTCTAAACTGTGTTGACAGTAGACTAGATGAGTGCGTTTGTGTTTTGACATCATCTTCATCTTAGAGAATGAACTAGCTCTAAGTCATATCTGTCCGCTAACAACTTTTGCTCATTTTCCTCAGGTCATCTGATGGGGAAGAAGAGTATAGAGGACCCGCTGGGCTCGGAAGAACAAGACAGTGGGGGTGAATGGTATTTAACCGCAGCAGAGGCTGAGGAACACACACAGCCTTCTGGGTTTCTGCAAGCACTCATCAGTGCTCTAGTTGGACCAGAGAGCAAGAGAGAAAGAAAGAGAGACACCAGACTGAGACATCAGCTGGCTCTGGAGCAGAGGAAACGGTTGAAAGAGCAGACAGAGCGAGAGCAAGAAAAGGTGAAAAGAAAAGTAGGGCTTGTGTGTCTGTTTTTCTAAGAAAAAATCCTGTCAGGAGATAACTTCCAGTAGGAGTAGTAAAATCATTGTACATTAGTGTTGTACTGATTGATTAATTAATTAATTAAGTTTAATTACTTGATTTTACCATCAATTAAATTATCCAATTTAAAAATGGATCTTCTCTGTGAGCTTGCATTATTTATGTGGCAGTTTGCTTTATAACAATGCACATTTAGCATTTCTTAATGCTTAGAGCCAAACGCGAGACATGCATTCGTATGTTTTGTTGCCATTGGTAACAACGTCATTTTGCTAACCCCTTATATGGAAGCTGGTTACATTTGATTGTGGTTTAATCTTATGATTATTTAGTTAATTATAATCATACAATTAGATAAAACGTTTTATGCAGAAGGGTATTCCAAACTAATGTGTACTCAAACAACAGGCCTAAATGTATGCTATAAAATACGTGCAAAAGATATGTGCTATTTTGTTTCTAAATAAAGCTCATGAATAGGAAGCATTCTGTGGCTTAAATGTACCTGATCTGTTATAATAATAATTATAAATAATTTTAAGCTGATCAGTTAAATTACTTATATTTGCTACATTAGATAACCAACAGGTCATGGACCATGGTGGGAGATAGTTTGGATTGTAGATTGTTTTTCATCGCGGATTTATCCAATAATTAATTATTTAATGTTTTTCTCTCTTTTACATAGGAAACAAAGCTTTTGCTACTGGCTTTAAACCTGGGAGATGCCAGCTGAATATCTGGATTTATCAAAGACTCTGTAGTTTGCAACACCTAAAACACAACAGTGCATCACAGCTGTGTCTATTTGAAAAATAAAGTAATATGCATTATAGTCTTTTCATTCTGCACTGCATCTGTTAACAGATAAGTTATATTTTTGTATGTAAATCTGTAACACCAAGTACATGCAATCAATATCATTATTTTTTTGTTTGATATTAATTTAATTTATCTCTCTTTAAACAATTCATGTGAGTGATGTTCAATGAACCATTCAATAAAGCTTGCACTATTTGAATACACTTCAGCATGATTCAAAGAAACTGAGCAGGGTTACACGCACATGGCAACTGATCTGTTTTCCAGTTGATCAATATCAATATCTACCGTCTGTTAAAAATAATAAGGAAAAATATACAGCATCAACCTCATTATCCCTAAACATCTCAATATTTAGACACATAAATTCATAAATTCTTTGTAACATGACACAGGTGTAGGACTGCGATATAAATGCCATGCATTTTAATGTCTAAATAATTTCCATACAAATAATAGTGTATCTGTCATGAAACATGTTCTTTAAACTTAAATGTATGTTTGGGTACATTTTACTTACCCATTAATGTTCACACAAGGCAAAGGGGTGAAAAAAATGGCATTATAGAACAAAAATATATATAAAGCAAGTACTTCTGTTCATTTGTTAATGTTGATACCTATTACTCAGGACGATACTGAAGAAGAATCGTTGGGCCCCAGCTGAAATGCAGTATTCATACACTAGATGTCAGTATATGGTTCCACCAATGTAATCTTTAAAGATAAGACACACTTTTGTTAGTCCCACTGGTATGACATTTGCATTGTTACAGCTAGGAAGTAGGCAATACAAAAGATGAAAATAGAAAGAAAAGAATACCAAAGTGATAAATACGTACATACACATCTGTGAGCTTCTTATTCTGGCTTGTTTAACTAGCCTTTCATTATAGAAAAAAAAACAGGACATAATGTACAGTGGCAAAATAGATTAACTAAATGATGCTTGCCAGCACAGCACTTGATTGATCTAAAAATGCCAGCTAATCATAGTAAGGTTTTAGTAACCACATTTTTAAAAACTTTGTAGAATGTCAGCTAGATTAGGAATTGTGCTTACTAGCAAACAAACTGACCTATACAATTAAAGTTATTTAAATGCCATGTTTAAGTCAGGTGGCACTTCATGCCTGGTAGATAGTTTTTATAATGAAAGACTCATTATCGGAAGCCCCGCCAGGTTTTTAGCCCGGGTTTACTTCTCTGTAATGCATTGCTTGGAGCTAACAACAACACTAAAATTCTCAGCCAAAGACTTCAGACTCAAGGATCGCAGCTGTGCCATGTCTAGAGTCATACAATAAATTAGTTTTCAATTAACATTTGTTCTTTTTTGGATTAGCTGAAAGCTATATCTGTCAAGTGGTCACTTATCAGTGATGGCCTGTAATGGGTGTCCCCGTGTCACCTGGCAGATGAGTGTTGACGAATAAGCCATGTTCTCTCTCTCAGCTGTCCATCATTACAAAGTGCCCAATTATAGACACCGGGGTTCCGCACAATGAGAAATGTTAATTGGGGTTTCTTTTTTATGTGCTTAAGTGCACCAACCTGACGCTCTGTTCTCAATTCTGTTTGCTCGGCTCATTTGCTACAAATGAGTAGCTGATAATGGAGATGTAAGGCACTCTCCATTTTGCTAACTAATAATGTTCTAATAAAAGAAACTTGACTGTAGCTTCTACATATGCCATTTTATTGACTCAAACTGGTTTGAATTGGTTAAAAAAAGATTAAATGGGTAAAATGGGTAATGGAGAGGGTCCATTCATACTGTTGGATGAAATTTACAGAAATGCAGTAAATATTCAGTTTAACTAAACAAAAACTGCAGTACACCGAGTGGTATATTAGTTTGTCTTTTGTTTTTTTGTTTTTAAACAAGTTACACTGTGAAGATGTATTGGATGTTTGTTATACTTGTAAACAAGAGCACTGGTATGAAAATATGTTGCTGGTATGAAAATTCTGTCACATACGGGTAGCACCAGATGCAGATTTCCACTTCCCAGGATGGGGTTTTGTTGAAACGCAAACAAACAAAACTCAAAGGGCTTGAGGTCCAAAACTCTACAAGGTAAACACAAACAACTAGACCAGGGAAACAGCCATGTATTAATTAAAGTCCCCATTGTCTATGTGTTGCCGGTCTCTAGCAGCTGCTGACCAGGACATGACAGTTGCCTAGTTTAGTTTGGTCACAACAAATTTTGGTTTGATCATGTAAGATTTCAGTCTGAAAATCCCAATATTTTGTATTGTGGAAGAATTTCACACTGGTCAAACTGTGCTGTGCTGTGTTCACACATAACTATAAGTGGTTACTTTAAAACGCCAGCCGAAAGATGCATTGGGACATACTGGGCTTGTTACCTTTGACTATAAATGTTGCCTCTTTCTGTGTAATAATGTCTACTATAGTTTGATAACTTATTCCCACAACTGCCCCCACAAATGGAAACCTGTCTAGAGTGTAAACCATGAGCAAAAAAGACTCCTTAGCGCCCTCTTAAGGACTTGGTTATCTTCGTCTACCTATCAGCTTAATATACATTCTTTTTATTATTAATTAAATAGTGCTGTGTAGTACACTGGTGTATTACTTGCCTCCGCCTGACAACGCAGAAAAAATATTTTAGGTTGTTTAATTTAATTGTTGGTGCTCATCTATCAGCCAATAAAATATCACTGGGCACCAGTGTATGGCAAAAGTAATATCAGCTAATAAAATTACGTTTTACTTCCTCACTCATTACTGCTACCAAAAATGCTTAGCTATCTCAGAGACTCTTCCTAACAGTGTATTTAAATTCTAGTATTTACAACTAAACATAATTAGGAAATTGCATTATGGTTTCCCAGTTATGTTGAGTTGTAAACACTAGCATTTGTGCTCTGAGCAACAAGGGTGGTCCATCATGTCATGATGGCTGAATGACTTTACTTGTATTATTTCAATAGCTGATTTATCAGTACTTTAGAGTGGATTACTGTGGCAAACATGATCACTGCTTGTAAAATAAGTTACCAGGACTGCAGCTCTCTTTCTAAACATTTTCATTTTGTTTTGGTCGCTTGAAGTTGTTCATGCTTCTGACTGGAAGCTTTGATTGTTTGTGGGTTGTAGATTGCAAAACACCAACATTTATTATTATTATTATTATTATTATTATTATTATTATTATTATTATTATTATTAT
>JBBPDD010309897.1:0-11622 GCA_037974585.1 Bathyaethiops greeni
ACGTTCTGATCACAGGGCAAATGCCCTAACCACTTCAAAAGTTGACAGCACTACATGCTGTCTTGTCCTGTATTTTGTGGCTCTTGTTCTTGTCATTTCTCCTGCTCTTTATTCTGTTGTTTGTTCTGTCTGAACTGTAGTCTTGTGGTGGTGGTTTTCTTTTGTCACACCATGGTCCTGGAGGAACTTTTGTTTGGTTTCACTGTGTACTCTATATGTATACAGTTGAAATGACAATAAACCTGCTTGTCTTCACTTGATATCACTCAGCATATAGTATCTGGGTCAGTCTGGCTGACCAGCGACATATTTGACTGACAACTTGCCAAAGTCTGATCAATCTAGATGCACTCATCAAGCAGCGTCACTTCTCGTCCTTCCAGGGCTTCAAGCACTGCTCGTCGGGAACCTCTTGGTCCCCCAGTGGTATAATGAACTCCCTCTTGAAATCAGATCTGCGGAGTCCTTCACTGTCCTCGAGCGTCATTTGAAGACCCACCTCTTCCAGGAGCACCTGGGTGACTAACTATGCCTCTTGTCTCTGCTTATTTATTTCTACTTCCCCATTTTCACTAAACCAACTCACTCTCATCTCCATGCCTTTGTTTTGGCCGCTGAGGGGAAAGGACGCAAACCCACAGGCTGTGACTGGGAAGAAACAAAAAGTCTTTAATGAAGGATTCACAAGTTCCTGTGCTTCGTGAGTTACACACACTCTCCTTTCAAACTGGCACCCCAATGGAGGACCGTCGCTCCGCTGGTGCCTTAAACAAAATATACTCCTGATCTTTAGTCGGAGTCATACGTCTTTCACTCCGTCTCTCTTGCAAAGCCTGGGTTCAAACTGGTGTCCTTCTCTCCTTGGGAGCTCTCCTTCCACCAATGTTCACACCTGTTCAATAACAAAAGAGAAAAACTGCGCAGACACAACTCTGGCAAGCCCCCAACCCCTACTTCACCTGGAGTTCCTGCCAGCAGCGATACAGTTTCTCTTCCCTTGATACTTTTTCTCCAGCACCTCAAGCCAGACGTTCACCCAGAAAGTGAGAGATCCCGCACAGATTCTGTGGTTCGGCTGGCTTTTACCTACACCCATTCACGCACTCCACCATTCACGCTCCACAGACCACAATCAGCTCCTAACCCACACACACACGCCACAGGTGGACTTGTCATTAGGCACCTCGCAACCCCGCTGGTACCACTTCTCTGAGTTGTTTGGCACCTAATGACCACTCATACAGAACCCATACATCATCTACACAGGCCCAGAGCTAAGCACACCCTAATACTCAGGTGACAGACACCATTGTGAGCGTAACTGAGACAGTCCAGACATGACGGCCTTCCTTACTTTTGCCGTAACCTGTTACTCTTCTTTGACAGGAGTTGTTTAGATGTACTTAACAGGTTGAATAGCGGACGTAGATTTAAGTTTAGCTTTACAGGTTTGAGGAACAGATGTGAACCTGAGCACTGATGTACCTCGCTCTGGATAAGAGCGTCAGCTGAATGCCATAAATGTAAAAGAAGTGACCAGGTGTAAACAGGTTCTAAATATGGACCATAAAACATAATTTGAATGAATACCACCAGAGTGAAGTGCAATCATCACAGAGGTTTTTCTGTGCGTGAGTTATATCACACATGCTTTTATTTCATGTCCCATATGAACTTCAATGGAATATCCTTCATCCTCTCCTGAAAGATCTGGTCAAACATCTCACTCTGGGCCACAGTGAAGGTGTTTTTCCAGTCTCCTATAGTCCCTAAAACAAAACACACAAATAGCAAATTGGCTTATAACAGTTACTGTCATATTTATTTTAAATGTATGTGCCCTTCCTGATTTGTTGATATGTATTACAGTGTGTCATTTTGTCTTGTAAAGTACATTTAAAAGATAATAAAAAGGGAAAATTAAAATAAAGCATCCACGGTTTATAATCTTTAAATCCTGACCTTTGCGCATAAATTTGCCCTTGAGCAGATCCTCAGGAAAAAACTCATAGTTGGCCTTGGGGTCCTTCTTCATATTTTGAAAGGTGACTTTCTCCACCACTTGTGAAATTGCAGCTTCACTCAGATTCCGGCCCAAAAACCGGGAAATCTTCTCCACGGCAGACCTTATGTCCTGAGAGAAGGAAAGAGACGGGACATGCAAATGATTCAGGTGTTCAGTGATGATTTATTTAAAAGCAAAGACTTTGTAAACTTATATTAATAATAAGACACCATATTAAAGTGTAAACTGGCTTATTCCAAGAGGGTGGCACAAGCAGACAGCCTTTCCATGGGACTCGGAATGGTTCAATGGGAAGCACAAGTGCAGCTGATCAATGTAGAATTAAAGAGAAGTGAGTGATCCGAGTTCAAAAGTCTACAGTGACCAAAAGGTAATCGCAGAGTTAATGAGGATAAACAGTAGAGCAACTAAAATACACAAAACAGAGCGTTCATGAATGAACAATGCTTGAGTGTCCCGTCTTTGCTTGAATAGCGGACCAGAGTTAGTTCCACCAGCGTGAGTGCTGAAGGGCTGTAGTTACAACTTGCGTGGTGTGTTGGAGGGTTTGTGTGAGTCAGCTGTGACCAACGGGCCATGATCAGTTGACAGATTGTGGAGGTGTGGTGAGGGGTGTGGCTGTGCTGATGGGATGGTTCGTGACAGACTTAAAATAAGTCTTTAATGTTTCATGTCGGTGTCTTAGTTCTACTCATTTCCTCTTGGGTACATGCCACCTAGCATTAATGCTAACCAGGCACTAGCCGAGCTGTATGAGGCCATGACCAACCTGCAGACCCACCGGGGCTGTTATCATCGCTGGAAAATAATGCAGACCTGTCCAGATTCTGCCAATATGCAACCAGGGGTAAGACCCTGTTTACACCACCGTCAAGGATGTGAGACCCAGATGAGCCTTGTCTCCACTTCAAGAACTCTGACCACATCTCCATGTAACAGGTTACAGCACACAGATCTCTACTCAAATGCACTCCACCGGTCCTCAAAACTGCACATGCTAACCTGGCCAGGGCAGTCAAGAAGGCAAAGTATACATACACTCAAAAAATCTAAGGGCATTTCACCATCACTTACTACAAACCACTGCCTGCTTTCTGTGACAGCGATGCCCCTCCCCCCAACGTGCCTTCTAAGGATGGTTTGATGCACACAATAGTGAGGCTGCAAGGAATCCATTCCTCTCCCAGGAGAACAAGTTATCTGCCTGACCACAGCTGCAGAGAGGAAGACTCAAGTAAAAGTTAACCTACGCAAAGCTTCTGGTACTGACAACATACATGGCTGGGTGCTCAAGGAGTATGCAGGCCAGCTGGCCAAAATCCTCACTGATGTAGTTGTAGTTCCTGCATGTTGCAAGGCTACCACAATTATCCCAGTTCCCAAGAAGTCATCAGAGACCTGCCTGAATGACTACCGTTCTGAAGCCCTCACACCACCATGATGGAGTGCTTCGAGGGACTAATCATGAACCACATCAAAACTGCCCTTTCCAGCTCACTGGAACCCCCTTTAGTTTGCTTATCAACCCAACTGGTCCAGACAATACCATATCAGCGGCACCACACCAATCACTCAACCACCTGGGCAAGAGAAACACCCATGTGAGGATGTTGTTCAGTGGCTTCAGTTTAGCTTTCAACACCATCATCCTACAGAGACGTTCCATTAAGCTTAATGAGTTGGGTCTCAACACCCCCCTGGTGAACTGGAGTTCAAACTTTCTGAATGAAAGTCATCAGTCATCAGTCAGTCATCAGTCAGCTCCAATCACATTATCATATTTACAGATGACATGATGGTGGTGGGTCTCGCCCTCGACATCTTAACCTACATAGAACAGGTAACAAAACTGGCTTCCTGGTGTAAGGACAAAATACTGCCCTGCTCACCCACCTCTCATCATTGAGAGCACTGCTGTAGAGAGGGTTAAAAAGTTATCAGTGTGGCTCTGCCCCCCCCTGAAGGACATTTAGGGCCATCAGGGCTTTGAACACACATAAGCGCACCAGAATGCACATAAATGATAATTCCTGGTTGAGAAGCACATTTCAGTGAACTACCTCACTTTATACTATTCATACTTGTTACGACTGGGGCTGTGGCATAGGGTGGCCACTAGAGGTCACCATTCCCTGGGCCGAAGGAGAGCCAGCCTGACCCAGGACAGCCGGAGGACGATGCGACGTTGTCTTTGCCTCCGCCGTCCCCCGCCCTCCCTTCCTCCTTCCGATGTTTCTGTTGCTGGTTTTTTTTTTCAGTTGGGTTTTTTTTGCCGCCCCAGTGGTGCGGTGTAGAGGGAGGGTACTGTTACGACTGGGGCTGTAGCATAGGGTGGCCACTAGAGGTCACCATTAGGGTGACACGTAGGACTTGGCCGCATTCCAAAACCAGGGCTGGTCAGGAATGAGGCCTTATCAGTAAGCTGGTGTGAGTAATTACGTGGGGTGTATATACGTTTGTCACTGTGGGGTTTGAGTGGTGAGTTCACCGTTCTTCACCGTCGTTCATGCTGTCTTTGTGTTGTGATGTTTGCATCGGCCCTCGTGCCAGTTTCAGTTATAGTTACAGAATGAAGAGCAAAAAAACATCTGCTTTTGTACTTCATGCGTGCTTGAGGAGCGGCCAAGCGTAACAATGCTGTTTTCACTGTATAAACTGTTTCAATGCTGTTCATACTACACTCTGTATTTTCAATCTGCACCTGCTATTTATATAATGTTAAAAACACTATTTACTGCCAGCACAGGCACCCTAATGACCTGTCACTATTACCATTCTAAACTTATTCAACTGTCATGTGCAATAGGAATATGATTCCAGTGCAACATTATATGCTCATATGCAATAATCCATGTATATATGGTGCAATATTTCCATTTTGATTTACATCTCACTCAAATAAATGTTACACCACTATATTATCTATTTACTGTCTATTTATTGTATTTCTCTGTCATCCCTGGTACTCTGTTCAATGATGTACCTGCCTCCTGTGCAGTAATCATACCTATGGTGCAATACCCTTCACTCTTGTCTATTTATTATTTTTCTATTGTGTACTGTCTGTTGTGACTGCACTCTGTTGAATGTTGTATATTGCTGTATGTTGCATTGTGGTCCATGGAGAAATGTCTCATCTCACTTTGTACATGTACACAACTGCTGATGACAATAAAATAACCTCAAACCTTGAACCTTATTCAGAGGAAAATATTAACTCCTGTATACTTTTATGCAAGGCTGCTCATACAAACCCAAACCTTTTCAGGCAATTAAAATACATTTCAGGCAAATTAGTTTCAGTAACAGCAGTTTAAAAAAGAATCAAACAATTAGGAAAAAGCTATAAAGAAGACACATATATGAAGCATTTATATCAGGCCATTTGTGCACTGAATTTATTTGTACAAATTTGGAAGGTTTGGACACTTTGAAAGGTTTTGACCTTGGTGGGGTGTCACTACAGACAAAATTTGGGCTTTAAGCTTTGGTTACCTACCAGGATCATGTCCTCATATGTCAGAAACAAGATGTCGTAGTCATCCCTGTTTGTGTGCCACACACGGATGTGATCAAACCACGAGGATCCAGCAACTGCACGTTCCAACACATGAAAAGAGTTCATTTTGCAACATTAGTACTGTACCGTTACACATCATTGTGCCTCGTTTATCAAAGGGTTCTTCAGTTAGTCTGAAATTTAGCTTTACCTTCTCCAGCAAGGTAATCCTGCAGAAATTCCTCAAAGTTCTTCGGGGTCTTCAGTTGGGTCCACATACAGTAGAAGTGGAAATAAGAGACAGCAACATCTTTGGGGTTTCTGGCCACATACACGATCTAGTGTTTAGAAACAGAACCAAACAGATAAAGCACCTCTTCCCTGAGCAGTCCAACAAGTTCCGAGCTTTACTGTACTGATTCCGCATGCTTATAAAAATAATTAAAGTCATCAAGTGAAGCAGAGTGTGGGGATGGTACCTTGCTTAAAATTTTTTTAAACAACTTCATTATTATATACTGTATAACAATCATTGTTTAAATGTTATAGATCACCCAGTACCTACTATAAACTTTTCAGTAACTACTACGAATTGTTTGTTATCAGTGATAAGAAATTCAGTATCTATATTGTCTATATTACTTATTTATAATCATACATGTGTTTCATTCAAATTGTTCTCTCTTTACTTTTTCATTCATTTGGCTGCTTGCTTGTTTGTTTAGGATGCTCTCCTTCAATGTGTAAGCTAATAGGAGATTACATTCTTAAATATTTACTCTTGAACATGTTACATGTAATATACATATTAAAAGGAAAAATAGCCCTATTTTTAAATCTGTAAATCTAACCCTGGTCCTGATGGGAAAAGGAAAGGTTTGAGCAAAACCGTGCAAACATCACCCTAATTAAACATAAACAGTCTTTGAGTGGCTGCAACTCTACTTTTGCCTTCTTGTTCTTGAGTCCCGGGGGCATGAGTGCAGGCGTAAGGTGTGACACAAAGAAGCGTGGAGAGGCTCGAGTTGCATAATCTGTGTGCTCCTTTGGATACTCCAGCCATGGCATTTTCTGCGAATTGTTGGGAAACTCAGTCTGGTCCTTGTCGTCTGACTCGCAGATCAACAGTATGATGTTCTGTGTCCAGATTGTTCCTGTTGAAACACACCATTGAATACTTTTCTATAATGGTCAGAAAAGACAATCACTGGAGAAGACATGCCACATCTGGTCTGTCTCGGCCACACCCCTAACGCAGCCTGTCACCAAGGTTTTAGGTGGCACTCAGCCCTCGGGAGGTATGTGTGATGTCATGTAGGTGATGTGTATGGTGTTTAGGACCAAAGGCAACCCAGGTGAGAGCGAGGAGTTGCCAGACGCCTAACGACAAGTCTACCTGTCTCATGTTAAGACAGTAATTATGTTAAAGTGTCCGTGTTGTGGTTACGTGAATGTGTGTGTGTATATGCCCAGCTGATCTAATCAGTCTTTGCGTGGTCTCCCTTATTGTTATGTTGACTTGATTCGGGTTTATGGGTTTGTGAAAACATATGACTCCTGTGTTTGGATCACAGCAGAGCACACAGCATACTCTCTCGTTCTTCGCAGCAGCTTCTGCAGTGGCAGTAGAGAGCCCGTTCAATGGACTGTGTTAAGCCGCTTTCAGACTGAATGCGCTGCGCTCGGCACAAGGTTTGCGTTTCCTTCTGTGTCTACAGGCATTAGAGCACAGGAGTCCCTCTGCACCTAGAGAACTCCACGGAGCATGGAGCTTGTCACTGATCATTTAGAACTTCAGTTTGGACTTTGTTTTGAGCGTGCCCCTGGTGAGGAAGTCCTCTGGTATTCCTAAATGGAATCCAAGTTTCAGTTAAAGTGTATGTTCGCCAGCGAGGCAATTTAGAAAAAGTATCACACATTACTGCCACATTCCTGAAAGCTCCCCGCCAGGCTTCACTGCCTGAAATGTATGGCGGAGATCCTGCAGCTTGTAGGAATTTCCTACTTGCGTGTCCTGTACTTTGGGGAGTATGCAGATTTAATACCTGCACAGCCTTGATTACAGTCTATATGAAAGATTTGTGTCTGGATTTGCAGTTGGAGATGGCGCATCAGGATGAAGGGCTCTCAATCGATCAGCTCATTACCATAAGCATCAGGCCGGACCAACATCACAAAAGTCCTGCAGCCAGCTCTAAAGGAGCGAAAATCAGTGTCAAGCCATTCCAGCCTGCAGTGCCCATGCAGGAAAGTTTAACCAATTGAGGTGGGGAACAACAGCCTCACACCCCAAGAGAGAGATGGTGGAGGAGAGTCGAGGGACTTTGTTTATACTGTGGGGGTAAGGGGCATTTGGTAGCCTCCTGCCCCCTTCTTTTGCAGAAGGTCAAATCTTCTTCATTGACTCTTTCCTTGACTAAATCTCAACAAAGTCAATGTAAAATTACTTTTAATATGTCTTGTACTAACCTGTCTGTTTTTGTTTATGCCCTAGTAGATTCTGGACTGAGCTTATTACCATCCCTGGGCGTGCTCTAGATGGTCAGTTAATAAGAGGAAAATCAGGTTAGTTGGGAGACTAAGCCCCTGTAGATCCAGATAGACACAGACCATGAAGTACAATTAAAGTTTTATGGGGCCCCAATTGTGGCACTCATTGTACAACCACAATTTTGGCAATCACCTCCATGGAAAGTCCACTCATGGAGGTTCTGGTGCAAATTAAATAGGTCTCCTGACAGGTATACACGCTCTGTGAAAAGGAGACAATGGTAATGGAAGATACATCTCCAAGGTGCTCTGGCAGGGGTGCATTTGCCTGTCCCACTGGCCTGTGTTGGCTAGTTTCTTTTTTATAGAGATGAAGGATAGGTGCCTTAGGCCTTGTATAGACTATCCTGGGCTCAATTAAGTCACAGTAAAATACCCACACACTCTACCTGTCATTACCCTGGCCATCGGGCAGCTCCATGGGGTGACCAATTTTTCTATGCTCGACCTACAGAGCACATATACCCTCATGAGAATAAGGGCAGGTGATGAGTGGAAGACCATATTCAGCACCACATTCAGGCATTACCATTATTTGGTAATGCCATGCAGCTTGGCAAATGCTCCCTCCTGTTTTCAAACTCTAATGAGCATTTTCAGGGACTGGTTGCAAAAAATTTTATTGTATATTTAGATGACATCCTCATCTATTCAAAAAATGTCAGGGAGCATGTGGAACACATTCGTGTGGTCCTCCAGTGCCTGTATAATCATGAGCTATATGTAAATCGGGGCAGCTGGTAGGCTAGTGGTTAAAGCATTTGCCGTGTGATCAGGAAGGGTTTGATTCCCAAGACCACTAGGCACCTCTGAGGTACCCTGAGCAAGGTTTTGTCCCCACACACTGCTCCCCAGGCACTGTGTTTGTGGCTGTCCCCTGCTTCACTTGGGGAAGGGGTTAAATGCAGAGGAAGTATTTTGTGCTGTTCACACTGTGTGCTGTGTGTTCACGTATGACCAGATTGTCACATTCACTTTTTAAATGCAAGGCAATCGTATAGGGCCCAAGGGTTGGTGATGGATGAGGGAAAGGTAGCTGTGGTGACTGAGTGGCCCACGACAGTAAAAGAGCTGCAGCGGTTTCTAGGATTTGTGAACTTTTATCACATGTTAATTAAGAACTGCAGTAATTTGAGGGTGATGCTAGCCCCCTGTCTGGGGTCTTGTGGCAGTAGGTGACCGCTAGAGTTCACCCTTGTTCCATCACCCTGGAAGCCATTGGTAATTAGTGTTTGGGTTTAATCATGTGTTAATGTCTGGGGGTGTGTGGCACAGGTGAGTGGATGATTAGGTTTGGGTATTTAAAGGGTTTTGTGTTAGTCCACTGGTGTATAAATAGGGAATAGGGCTCCCAGCAGAAAGGCTTCTGGGACGAGGCCTTGCCCTGCAGTACATCGAAGGCCTCCCAGCAGAAGGGTTTCCGGGAGGAGGCTTGACCCAGCAGGACAGTTATGGGTTTCCCAAAGCGAGGCCACCTGGAGGAGGCCTCACCCATCTGGACAGTGATGGGCTGCCTGCAGTGGGACTTTCTGGTGGAGACCTTACCCATCTGGACAGTGATGGGATGCCCACAGAGGGTCTTCCTGGAGGAGGCCTTGCCCACTTGGACAATGTTCAGTTCCATGCAGAAGGCCTTCCTGGAGGAGGCCTTGCCCACACAAACAGAGTTCAGTTTCCTGCAGAAGGCCTTCCTTGAGGAGGCCTTGCCCACAAGTACAGTGTTTGGTTCTTTGCAGAGGACCTACCTTGAGGAGGCCTCACCCATCTGGACAGTGATTGGATGCCTGCAGAGGGCCTTCCTGGAGGAGGCCTTGCCCACTTGGACAATGTTCAGGTCCCTGCAGAAGGCCTTCATGGAGGAGGCCTTGCCAACATGAACAGAGTTCGGTTTCCTGCAGAAGGCCTTCCTTGAGGAGGCCTTGCCCACAATTACAGTGTTCGGTTCCCTGCAGAGGACCTACCTGGAGGAGACCTTGCCCAAATGAACAGTGTTTGGTTCCCTGCAGAGGGGCTGCTGTGTAGGAGACTCAGCACGTCTGGCCAATGAGGAGGTCCCGGTAAGGGGCTCCGCTCCCATAGACAGAGAGGGGCTCCTAAGCAGGAGCTTTTCCATTTAGGACAATGAGTGGCTCCCAGTAGGGAGCACCACACTTTCTGGGCAGACAGATTGGCGGATGACTCCGGTAAGACCAGAGGCAGAGTATTGTGCATTTACAAAACTTGGTGCATGAACTCTGCTATCGTGGGGAGACACTGCTCAGCTAACCTAGAGTTTCTCATGGTTAAGTGCAGACCATTTTTATCTGCCGCGGGAATTTACATCCACCATTATAACTGCTGCTTACATTCCACCCGATGCTGATGCCAAGCTTGCTACGAACGAACTTCATGCAGCCATCAGTAAACAACAGTCTGATCACCCGGGGGCTGCATTTATTGTTGCGGGGGATTTCAATCTCTCCAACTTAGACAGTGCCCCCCAAATTTCGCCAAAATGTTCTCTGTCACACCAGAGCAAACAAAATTTTGGACCATGTATACACAAACATGGCTGATGCTTATGTTGTGACCCCCTTCCCTCAATTGGGACAATCAGATCACCTTTCTTTGTTCCTTATCCCCAAGTACTCCCCCCTCATCAACCGAGTGAAGCCATCAGGAAAGACCATCAAAGTGTGGCCAGCGGGGGCTGACATCACACTCCAGGACAGGTTTCAACACACACTGGAGTGTGTTTGCTTCCCAGGCCATCTGTGGCTCTCACACGGACATTGACAGTTATACCTCCTTTGTTCTGGATTACATTAACACAGCATAGACAGTGTTACCATCAGAAACAGATCACCACATACCCAAATCAGAAGCCTTGGATGAACAAGGAGGTGTATCTCCTGCTCAGGGCACATAGCACTGCCTTTAGATCTGGTGATGCACAGGCCTACAGCATCTCCAGGGCAAATCTGAAGAGGGGCATCAATAAGGCCAAGTACTGCTACAAATGAAAGATAGAGTTTTCCAATGCTGACCCTCGACGCATGTGGCAGGGCATTCTGACCATAGCAGATTATAAACCCAGCAACTCCACCCCCACAACCAGAAATGTCTCCTTCCTGAATGAGCTTAATGACTTTTATGCTCGCTTTGAAAGAGACAACAAGCAACCTGCTGCCAGGATCTCCTCCTCAACCGACCACTCACCCATCACACCCAGCTCCACAGATGTTTGCACTGCACTGAGCCGGATCAACGCATGCAAGGCTGCTGGACCAGACTGCATCCCTGGGCGTGTACTTAGAGCATGTGCAGAGCAGCTCGCTGGAGTATTCACAGACATTTTTAACATGTCCCGCACCCAAGCAGCTGTTCCAACATGCTTTAAATCCACCTCCTTTGTGCCAGTTCCGAAACACTCTAGTCCAACATGCGTGAATGACTACTGCCCTGTAGCCCTCACACCCATCATTATGAAGTGCTTTAAGCGGTTAGTCCTGGCACATCTGAAGGACTCTCTCCCACCGACTCTGGACCCACACCAGTTTGCTTACCG
>JBBPDD010309971.1:0-2500 GCA_037974585.1 Bathyaethiops greeni
GCCGCCGCGTTGACGCATCGTTCCTATGGACAGCAGCGTCAGAGGCGACATCTAGTCAGTATATATATCTATGGGCTACCTGAAGGGTCCAGTGTTTACATGAAAAGCCCTGTAACTCAACTAGTAAACAACCAAGCGCCGCAAAATTGTACGCAGACCCTCAGCTAGTGTTGCTTTCTCAACAAAAATTAGGACTAAATGTTGTCAATATTATAATATTCATCACGTGACAAAAACAAGACGAGACGCAACGTGAATGCTGTTCATGTGATGATAACTTAATATATCATGTAATATGAATAAGAATGAGAAATGTGGTTCTCTCACACACACACACACAAACAGCATTTTGATAAGCAGCCTTTCCCATATCCATTCCAAAAAGCTGATCCTACATGGTACTGATATGGTTGTGTAGACTATATGTGTTCAGGAATAAAAAAAAGACATACTTTTTCCCAGTTTTTACAAATGTGGGTTTTATGGGAATAGACACAGACATTCCATTTATTTGCACTTTTTAGTAATGTGAAGTTATTTTATTTATATTTATGTGTGTGTATTTCAAAGTTCTAACACGTTTTGTTGTCGAAATGAATGCCGTAAATTCAAATCAGAGCATCTTCCATGTCTGGAATCAATGTACAGTATTCTTGAGTTTATACAGTAACAATAATATAATACTAAGATAACCTTGTTTGAATTCTAAAATAGAATTATATTATTATTATATTATTATATTAAATAGAAAGAAACTTGGCTAGATTAATAATAATAATAATAATAATAATAATAATAATAATAATAATAATAATAATAATAATAATACATTTTCAAAATACCCAATGATGCTGCACAATTTTGAATAGACAAAGAAAATTGAGCATTTTGTTTTTCTACTCACACTTAATTTTTTTTATTAAAAAGTTAATGTGTTTGTTTTTTCTCCCGCTGTAATATCATAAATAGTATCGGTATCGAGTTTGAAATTTCAGTATCGTGACAAGCCTAGTACAAGTGTTTGTTGTCGCTCACTGCACGCTGCTAATGCTATCCACTAATGCTTTTTAAGCAATAAAGTTTTCTGATTCTGATAATGCATTAAATTGAGTTGAACCCAAATTAAAGTGTTCTGGGGCATATTTAGGGTTTGCACTATAAAAATGGGCATTTTTAGGCAATTTTTTTACAACAACATGGTTTTTCTCTATACGTGGGTGCTCTTGGAACATAACCCCCGCGAAAGTCGGTGGATTACTGTATAAGAAAATATACATATTTAGAAGGTGGGCTCTTTAAAATACATACCTACCCCCACCACACTCTCTCTCTCTCTCTTTCTCTCTCTCTCTCACACACACACACACCCTCTGTTTTAATTAGCGTGTGTGAGCGCTGCCCTGCTGAGTCGTTTAGCTGTGAGCGATTAATCATGTCTGACTCACTCTGTGTCCAACACATGCGCGCACACACACACGCACGCATGCACAAGCTCTCCTGTGCTCCTCTGCTGATGATAAAAAATATAGTGTATGTGTCCATGTGTGTTTAAGTGTGTGTGTGTTTTTTAAGCAGTGGAAATAAACTGGTATTTAAAGTGAGATGGAGTCTATAAACTGGTATTTAAAGTGAGATGGAGTCACGGATCCAAAATAATCCCAGTAAGAGGCTGTGATATTTAAACACAGGGGTTCTGCCCGGGAGCAAACGTCCCACTTGCACAACACTGAGACACTTCGTCTCACAGGGACGCAGAAGATCTCTGCTGGAGCTCCGCACATCGTTCTCACTCAACTGTAATGATGTCGTCCTTAAGAACTTCAGGAAGCTCCTTCACCTTCACAGGGATCAACCCTACTGGGAGAAATCTTCCCAACCAAGGGCGACTGCTTTTATAAAAACACCAGGACTACAGAACATTTTTACTTTTTATCCTATCCTAATTTCTAATATTCATATTCTTTTTAATGTTTTCTCTGTTGCAATTTTCAAACGTGATTTTGTGCTTGTGCACACACACTTGAGTGTGTTAGTGTGTGTAAATTGTGAAGTGGATTTCTGCACTGCAAGTTTATTAAAGAACTAAAACAAAAAACACTTGTTTTCTCTCACTGTGTGTGCGTGTGTTCTCACCTCTGTCCGTATCGTACAGGTAGACAAATTTGTCCCATTTGTAGTGTCCCAGTAGGCTCAGAAGTGCCCCCTTCAGGCTGGGTCTCATCTGCAGGACGAACTGAACGTCAGCGTCAAGGGGGAAGGATGGAGTGATGAAGGAGGTGTGGAGCGCACCGCAGAACGATGAGAGTGTGTTCATGGAGCGCTGGTCATAAAACCCAAAAATGGCATACACACCCCGAGAGAACTGAGAACAAACTGCAGGGAAATAGAGAAAGTGAGAGAGACAGGTGAGAGAGACAGAGAGAGAGAGAGGGAGAAGGAGGAGAGGGAGAGACAGAGTTATTAAAGTTTTTCTTTAATATTGTGTCCCTATTTTTACAAC
>JBBPDD010309971.1:7500-11612 GCA_037974585.1 Bathyaethiops greeni
AAAATATACATATTTAGAAGGTGGGCTCTTTAAAATACATACCTACCCCCACCACACTCTCTCTCTCTCTCTTTCTCTCTCTCTCTCACACACACACACACCCTCTGTTTTAATTAGCGTGTGTGAGCGCTGCCCTGCTGAGTCGTTTAGCTGTGAGCGATTAATCATGTCTGACTCACTCTGTGTCCAACACATGCGCGCACACACACACGCACGCATGCACAAGCTCTCCTGTGCTCCTCTGCTGATGATAAAAAATATAGTGTATGTGTCCATGTGTGTTTAAGTGTGTGTGTGTTTTTTAAGCAGTGGAAATAAACTGGTATTTAAAGTGAGATGGAGTCTATAAACTGGTATTTAAAGTGAGATGGAGTCACGGATCCAAAATAATCCCAGTAAGAGGCTGTGATATTTAAACACAGGGGTTCTGCCCGGGAGCAAACGTCCCACTTGCACAACACTGAGACACTTCGTCTCACAGGGACGCAGAAGATCTCTGCTGGAGCTCCGCACATCGTTCTCACTCAACTGTAATGATGTCGTCCTTAAGAACTTCAGGAAGCTCCTTCACCTTCACAGGGATCAACCCTACTGGGAGAAATCTTCCCAACCAAGGGCGACTGCTTTTATAAAAACACCAGGACTACAGAACATTTTTACTTTTTATCCTATCCTAATTTCTAATATTCATATTCTTTTTAATGTTTTCTCTGTTGCAATTTTCAAACGTGATTTTGTGCTTGTGCACACACACTTGAGTGTGTTAGTGTGTGTAAATTGTGAAGTGGATTTCTGCACTGCAAGTTTATTAAAGAACTAAAACAAAAAACACTTGTTTTCTCTCACTGTGTGTGCGTGTGTTCTCACCTCTGTCCGTATCGTACAGGTAGACAAATTTGTCCCATTTGTAGTGTCCCAGTAGGCTCAGAAGTGCCCCCTTCAGGCTGGGTCTCATCTGCAGGACGAACTGAACGTCAGCGTCAAGGGGGAAGGATGGAGTGATGAAGGAGGTGTGGAGCGCACCGCAGAACGATGAGAGTGTGTTCATGGAGCGCTGGTCATAAAACCCAAAAATGGCATACACACCCCGAGAGAACTGAGAACAAACTGCAGGGAAATAGAGAAAGTGAGAGAGACAGGTGAGAGAGACAGAGAGAGAGAGAGGGAGAAGGAGGAGAGGGAGAGACAGAGTTATTAAAGTTTTTCTTTAATATTGTGTCCCTATTTTTACAACAGTTTATTATAAGAGAGAAAAGACATTTTTGTTGCTATTAAGTATCACCATTATTAATATTACTTAATGTATTTCAGTGTATGTATTAGAGTATTACACATGAGGGGTTGGTCAAAAAGGAGCTTTTCTATCCCATTCTATGAGTTTTCCACACGCTAGGCAGTTTTTACCACCTTTGAATATCATTGTCTAATCAGTTTCAGCTGTGTTCCATTGTTCCCTGTGCCTTTTAGGCTATTTCAGTGTGGTGGGGGTCAGCCAGATCACTCTGATACCTTCTCATGTTAAGGCAGTGTTTATCACTGCCTTCCTCTTACAGAACATGGTAGTATGTAATCTGGTGGTTATTGCTACATGAGGTGACCAGAAGTAGAATTATAGACATGTTACCTCCCTGCAAGGGGTTACTGCTCTGAGGGAGGGGGCAGGTAAATAAATAAATAAGGAAGCAGGCACAGCAGTAGAGTTATTGCATCTGGGGACTGCATGGTGGTGATTTTAGTGCAGTTTACATCAGGCAAGCTGTGCTTATGTCGGCAAGGTTCCTGAGGCTGAACTGAGATACTACACAGACTCTGCACTGAATCTGGACCAACCGCAGAGAGACCCTGTTAGCAAATGCCTAATATACCTTTCCCTGGCATATAATTTTTTATTTAATTAGGAAATAACTAGTTGACTACTGTTTTGGAGGACCGGTCATCTAAATAATGAAATCATTATCCAGCTCCTAAACAGCAGCATGTTCATGTGCCTGAGCTGTTCCTTCTTGTTTACGTTTCACATGTGCACTGTGTACTATGTGATCTTGTCTTTGTTTTGGTCCCAGTCTCCACCCTAGCCCTGTCTCCTCAGTGCTCCCAGATGTTCATGGTTTGTGACCCCTCTTGTCCTCAGGTGTACATCATGAGCCTCTGTGTTTCACTGTATCTGTGTCTAGTCTTGTGGTTCACTTTACATGCGTTCTTCACCTGTTGTCATTGCCTCACATTATTTATTAATGTTCCTTAACCATGTTTACTTCCTTCTTTTATTTACTAAAGTGCTTCATCTCATTGTATGTAACACAAGCATGTGAGTGATCTTCATTGATGCTCTGAGTTTACAGTGAGGACTCTTTGAGGCAGTGTTAACCCTATTTACTATGAATTATTCTGTTGTTCAGGATCCTCTATGAATTATGTAGTATCTACTATGAATTGTTCAGTATCTCCCACAAATGATTCCGTATCTTCTATGAATTATTCCCTGAAAACAGTGAAACTTGTTTAAGTTGCGTGCTGGCTGGGGGCTAGAGAAGGGTTAAATAATGAACACAAATGAAACAGTGTTTGTCAGATGGCATTTCTTCACATGAGCAGAGATCAGGCAGGTCAGGGCGAGCATGGTTTAAGGGGCACCATATACACATTTACACACATAATGCGCAAGACTGCACACACACACAGACACACACACTCACTGCACAATGGCTCGAATGCATACACCAGCTGTTTATGTTCTGCCTGAAGGTTCAAATCTGTCATGCATACACACACATAGACACACATTATTAATCTTACACTCGTTCCAGTAATACAGAACACACTCTAATCCAAATCTTCTATTTTTACAGCACGTCAAACTCTAACATTTAAAAGCTATGAATCATGACGATTTCCCTCAGAACTGTGTGTGTGTGTGTGTGTGTGTGTGTGTGTGTGTGTGTGTGTGTGTGTGTGTGTGTGTGTGTATGAGTGTGAACACACACACACACACACACACACACTTTTACTAACAAGATTGGAAGTACAATGTTCAAAATGATACTAACTCTGGTGAAAGTCACAGTGCTGATTGAAGGATTTAGGTCCCTGGAGAATCTGCGCTCTAAGATTGTTTATCTGAGCAGTCAGAGATTCTGGACACCCTTACTCCTCCTCCATCAGCAGCCTTTCCTCCAGTTTCAGAGAGGACTGCTCTGACACTCTGAGCCCTGCTGTCATGCGGAAACAAAGACGCACTTGCAGGAGTGATTCTCTGTAAATTAATTTGTAAAGGAGGGAAAACTAGAACAAAAGGACACTTTCTTGGCTCAGGCTCAAACAAAAGTCAAACCAAACCACCTGGTCCAAAGCCATGGACACCTAACCAAATGGAAAGGAATACCTAAATGGCATAATATTCTCACACTTTTTAAGTTCCCTCCCCATTTGATCGCTGGAATTGATCAAATGGTCTGAAACATGGTCTGAAAGCACTTTAAATTTTTTGCTGTGTGTCTGTGTGATGTCCTTCTGTCGACAGTTTGCAGAGAGCAAGTAGACATACTGATAATGTAATCGTGACGCCAGTGTGAAACCAAAAGAATGCAAATATTCGAAAGTGAAGAAAAAGGTAATTTACAAAAGGACACCAATGAAAATGACTAACTGGAGAGGTGAGGAGATTCAGAAGTTTCTGTCTGTGATGGCCATAAATCAGCAGACAAATTCAGTGAACGGCGAATGACTCCGTTCTTTACAACCAAATTACGAACTGGTTATGGGCGCATATAATGCCCCGCTTACTGCATGCTATTCACAGCCTCCTGCTGTGTGCTGCATGTGTGAACCAACAACACTTGACAATGTCCGCACCTGATACTCTGAACACTTTCTGGAGTTGATATGAGTAAACAACTGAACCCTCTTCCACACAAACAGAAGAGTTTATCAAAGCTGACAGAAAACTCAGCATCTAAATTATTCAACAAACATGCAGACACAAACACAGAATAAACATGAATATAATTAGGACAAGGCAGATAATCAGATGCCAGCGTGTGTGTGTGTGTGTTTGTGTGTGTGTGTGTGTGTGTGTGTGTGTGTGTGTGTGTGTGTGTGTGTGTGTGTGTGTG
>JBBPDD010310010.1:0-11607 GCA_037974585.1 Bathyaethiops greeni
AGAGAGAGAGAGAGAGAGAGAGAGAGAGATGATCGCACAAACAAGGGAGACAGAGAAAGGGAGAGAGAGAGCGAGAGGGCGAGAGAGCGAGAGAGCGAGAGTGACAGAGAGAGCGAGACAGGTTTAAAACGGGCGCAATCCAGAAAAGTCACGAACCAGAGAGAGAGAGAGAGAGAGAAAGAAAGAGAAAGAAGGAGGGAGGAAGGAAGGGTAAACTCGCGCTAAATTATCAAGGTGAAAGTCATCATAGCTTGCATAGTATAGACCCAGCTCCCAGCACAACTTTGTGAATAGATTAACAGCGATATTTTTTTTATCGCGCGATAAGAGTAGATGCCGGCCATTACGCAGGCCACACTCACAATGGATATTCCAATGTATTCCTAAATGTACATGAAACTAATCTATTTGATCAAATGTTGAAAGTGTACATTGTTTCTGCCAATTCTATTTAATAGGTAGGACTCATCTAAATATACAATACTCCTAACGCTAGGAGGACGAAGGCTAGCATGTGCTTCCTCCAGATCACATTAACTGCCACTGCGGACTCCTGGTCATGAATGGCAGTGATATTACTGGGGACTGAACCGGCAATCTTCCAGTGAAAGGGTGCCACATTTACACAGCTGTGTCACTTGCGAGCTGAAAGTGTGAGACTTAACACATCTATAATTATCTGCAGTGCTTTGCTGTGCTCCATTGAACTCCATTAAATGCCTGTGTCAGCAACCGGGCCATCTTAAAGTAGCTGAATTCACTTTGTTTATGCATCAGCTATGTTTATGCAGAGTCTATGTAAGACAAGAGTATTAGCTAAAGTTATATTCTGCAAGAAATAGAAACTTTGTTTTAACATTTGCTTCAGAAAATTGTCTGTAGAGCAATTATGCTTTAAATGGCATATTATTTTCTTAAATTTTCCATTTATGTGACTCTGCTTGTCCACAGATTCTGTGACCTTCCTCTGATTAGCTAAATAGGTCATGAATTCATGATACCAGATAGGCTTCGGCCAAATGTCTTCATTTGAGAGCAATCAGGCTACGACAAAACAGCATGCCTGGGGTGATGGTTATTTCTTCGTAAAACTCTAAAGTGCAGAGAATGTGGCACTGCCCTTTCTCTCGCCCCCGTGTGTACAATAGGCTGCTAATCTGTTTGTGATGAGATTGTCCTTTCTGGCCCGTGATTGAAGGGCATTACAAAGTTTCCAGTTGTGGCTCTAAAAAAAAAAAAAAAGAGTCAAAAGGACGAAATCAATGAGCATCAATCTGGGCGACGAAGGTCAACTTAGGTCCAAGTTGCAGAATCACAGCAGTAGCAGCAGGCAGATTGCTGCTGCTCTCTACAGTGCTGAGTGGGGGTTCTTCAGAAAAATTTAGCCTCTCTGCTCAATATCCTGTTGACAGAGATCTTAACCTTCATGATTTGTTGAGACTGCCCTTATGTCTTCATGTCTTCCTGATGAACTGTCTACTACCCAAGTGCTAGTAAGTATAAATAATAATGAACATTTAAAAAATGAACCTACTTTTAACTTTAAATTCTTTTAGACTGGAAATAATGAAAGCTAACTTTTTTTTTTTCATGAGAGGACACTAAAAAGACAATACATATAATTTACTTGATTTAATTAATGAGTACATAATTTTCCCATGAATAAAATATCAACAGCTTATTGCCAAAAGTGAAGTAAATAAACCGAAACACTGATATTTTATGCATGTGGCAATAATGGACAAATGTGAATCAAGTAAATTCAGTTTATATACAGTAAATATATACAGTAAATAACTAAATAGAAAACAACATTAAGCATCTTTTCAAGCTGCTGAAGCAGGTCTGGGATCTCCAGCACCCCAAGCTTGATATTAGTGTTAAAGGAATCAGCTGAAAAACTCTTGATGTTGATACGCATGCTCTTTTTGACCTTTCACCTCTTATTAAGTGACATTTACCTTCATTGTTTTTGTCATGTTGGACACATTTGACTGGTGCTGGTGAGAAGGGCATCCTCCTCTGGCAGTCCTTTCCTCCTGGTGGCTCCCACCCAAAAAGCACAGGTGTCTCTGTCCTTATCCAGATGGCCTTGCTGCTGACTGTAAAGCCGGATATCAGAAAAGCGGCGGTTTAGGTGTGGGTCACACTTCTATATTATATAATTACGCTTATTAAAGTTTGTTCGTGTTTTATTAGGTGTGTACAGATTTACAGTGCATAATAAACCTGTAAACCAAGCTGTCAGTTTTCTCCATAAAGCTACCTTGTGCTTACACTAAATTTTCATTTTATCATGTATGCCTTCCATATAGAACAAATTATATTAATAAAAGATCTCAAGATTCTTCCTGGTGAGTAACAATGAGTAGAAGCGAGAGACATAAGGCACTAACCACTTGTAAATTAAAGCCAATGCAAAGTCCAAGATGTCTAGAAGTTGTTCTGGTCTATAATGTCATATGCAAGACTGATGAATGAATGAGATTTTACTATTTCAAAATAGATCATCATGGGTCTGTCAAGGTTTAGTCGGTGGCTATCACCCATGATGATAGGTCTATTTTGATATTTATCCATTTATATAAACATCCTGCTTAAGGTCAATGGTAAATTGATGAGTTAGTGTAGATACTGTTCATGAATATATACATACGCTATATGTGTATATGTGCTATATTTTTCAAGATTTGGGCTAGGCCTCTTACATCTTGTCCAATATCAGTGCCTGAACTCATAAATGCTCTACAGAATGAATGTGCACAAATTCCCGCAAAAACCCTCCAAAATCTTGTGCAAAGCCTTCCAAGAAGAATTGAAGTTGTTATAGCTTAAGGGGGGACTAACTCCATATTAAAGTATATGTATTTAAATGCAATGTCATTAAAATACCTGTTGGTGTAATGGTCAGGCATCCCAATACTTTTGTCCATATAGTGTGCATATATACTGTATACAACTATTAGCCATAACATGACAAATTGTATAGGTCCCCCATTACTGGCAAAACTGCCTTGGACAGTGAAACACCTCACAAGACACCTCACAATATTTTGACCCAGTCAGCCAGCCATACCAGTTTATCTCTCGTCAAAGTCGCCGAGCTCCTGCCCATTTTTCCTGCTTCCAAAAACTCAGTTGAGTGAACTTGCTGCCTAATATCCCACCCACTGACCGGTGCCATTGTAACAGGAAAATCAATGTTATTCCCCTGTCAGTAGTTTTAACTGTCAGTGTGATCAGTGTGTAGGTGACATTAAATGGCAGGTAAAATTTTCTCTAAAAATCTGCTAGAGGGATGAAATGTCATCTTTCCGAAACTATTTCTTCGTTTGGCGTTTTTGATGGCGGTGGTAGAAAGAGACCACTCCCACCAGGACAGAAATTATTCATCATAGCATAAACGTGACCAGACAGAACAACATTGACCCTTCTCTTTATGTGGACCCAAGCCATGCTAGCAAAATGCCCCCCACAGCATAGCGAAGACCCCGTCACTGTAGGAGTTGAGCATTCCCGAATGAGCTGCTCTCTTGATGTGCCAGACATGCACCCAACTTTGCACAATAAGAAAAATGATTCATCTGAGCATGACACTTTTCTATACATCTCTGTAGCTTCTCAAACACACATTCGTCTTTGTATTTAGCGGTTTGTGTACTGCAACGGTACTGTAATTGCCAGGTATACTGCTCTTGCAGACACAGTGTGATGGTGTGATTATGTCCTGATTGAATATTCTAAGGAAGATGTTCTTCTGTTGTCCTTACATTTCACTGAATGCCTGCTTTCCACTTATAATTACTGTTTTCCTCCCCATATGTCACTTTTGTCACTGTTCTTACATAAGCACTAGCCAGAGTAGTCTCAAGCTCCTGAAGTCCAGTAATAAATACAGTTAGATTTTTATCCACAGTAGAGGTCAACAGGCTCTTTTCAACATCTTGGCAAATGTCACAGAGCATGGCAGGATGTTAAGTGTTTTATTGTTATATGCAGTACACTCGTCTGAAAGCATCTGCACTATTTCTCTACTCAGTTATTCAGTTTTTCCAGGAATTTGTTAGCCATCTCTATATTGTAGAAATTGCCCACTGATAAAAGCTAGAGAATAAATAACACAAGAGGTGCAGTTATCCTTCAGCTTGTCTAGCTAATGTGTTTCTAAGTCAGTTAGGTGTACAAACATGCAGTCATTTTTTATGAATTCTTGTAAAAGGCATACATTTGACACCCCCTCCTTTCATCCTGTTCAAGTGCCTTCTCTCGCATCGCAATGAAAGTATTGATGTTCTTATTGATGCGCTAAACCCATACCTAAGTCCACACCTGGAGAGGAAGAACACTTGGAGGGGAGTCTGCCTCGACTCGGCACGCCACTTGATCTCTTAATCTTCCGCCAGTTCTTAATTAATGTTTACCAAACCACAAGCCCTTTCTTCATCACGTATCCGGTCTATTCCCCTCTCCACTAGTAATTTCTGCATGACTGGTGTGGAATACTATAAACGGAGTCTCTATGAGTTCTGCAAAGATTTCAGTATAATTTTTAATATAATGAGAAATAAATGCCACTTCAGCTGAGAAAACGACTGGAAATGTTCCTCTCTGTTGATTCCACAGTTTCACATATGACTCAAACTGTTCTTTTGGCAGTGTTTTGTTGTGCATGGTGGCAGTGTTCCACCTCTAGAGGAGTTTCACTGCATCATGGTGTTACAGATCTGTATGTTATGGAACTGTCTCAAGTGAAAGTATAAGTTATACTCTGTACAAGCCTCTGGTAGAGCCCACTGCCATGCATTGCTAAAGTACACATTACAACACAGTCTGTAATAGAACCACAGTAGAAGACATAAAGATGAGCCTGCAAGCGAGACCATAACATAATCATTATTCTTACATGCAGATCCAGTTCAGCATCCTCCAGGTGTGTTATTACTGGCAAACTGCAGACTCTGCTCCAGCCATGTTACTGCTCACTAAGGTAAACAAGCAGAAGTGAGGTGGGTGATGGGAGTGTTTATAGGTAAGCTGGTCTCATGGGAACGGCCTGTAAGGGTTACACTGAGGTACAGGGAGGAACAGTCTGGCACTGTGAAGAGCTCAGCAAAACATTAGCATTGTTGATGCTTTCCTGTGTTAGACAAGTGAAAGCAAGGTTTCATTTTATGTCTGTACTGATCTGAAGCAAACATTCAACCTTGTTGCTGACTGAAAGCACATCCTTAGCTTGTTAGATTGAAACTGACCGAGTCAGCACCTACTGACCCTCTAGTGTCAAACATGGATCTACTCTTTCAGTTAAAAGGCCCAGAGGGACTGTGATTTAAAAAGCTAATGTTAGATTAAATCTAATCTTCACATTCAACCAGTGTTTAAACCATGTGACCTAGGTATGAATTAAAGGATTAAAAGCAAGCTATTTTAAAGATTATACATCAGTTTTATTACCAGCTATATTGGTAAAATTCCTGCTAAAGCAGGGGTCCCCAAGGACCACATGAGTAGCCCAGAATGTAAAGGAACAGAATGTAAAGGTTCGACACGAATGTTTAAGTCCTCTTTGGAGGAACGTTATATGCAAGTGCAAGTTGGAGCACCTAAGTTAACTTACATGCATTGTTGATTTTCTGCCAAAAATTTATCACATCCTTTACACTGAACAAATAGTGGGGAAAAAGAAAAATACAAAATGTTACATTTAATGATTTCTTTTCTGTTGAGCAGAATTGTGTATCTTCGTGTACTTATTTTCACTTCTTCACTTTATCCACGAAATGTAATTTGACCAGCGGTGCACAAATGTTTGGATACGACAGTATTTTGTGCACACAATACTGGATTTATCATCAGTGCCTGCTGAATACAGCAGATGCCACTATCTGTTCTGTGTTGATAATATTGCTTTTATCTGTGTAGTACAACAAATTGAACTGTGACAGCTTGGCCATGCTCAAGGCCACTGAAGTGTGTGTTTTAACTCAACCATTGACTCATGTCTGGTCTCTGACATACTATAATTCACAATTTAAACCCCAATAAAACAAATATCTCAGTGCATCTTATCTAACCAATGCCCTGAAGGTGTTTGTGTGCATTTGTGTGTGTGTGTGTGTGTGTGTGTGTGTGTGTGTGTGTGTATATAGGGTCTGCACGTGTGCATGCAGTAAGTTACTAATGCATGATGATAGGTTTACTCTGCAATTCCACCTGAGCGAGATGAAGAGCCCATCAGGGGTTTATTCGCAGTCTGCACTGATAGTTCAGCTGATTAAGAAGCAATCCGGCCTTTCCACAGCTGAAGGGACAGACACGCCTCTCTTTCACCCACTCTGTCTCTGGAGTAATCACAAATTATACTGTATATCTAATATGGGTGCAAGAAGAGGGAGTGGAGCATCCAATATCCATCCAATTTGACTATTATTTCTTCATTTCTTGCTGTTAACTAAAAAAAAAGACGAGGGCTTGAAATTGGTCTGAAATAACAATTGATTCTGGCCATGAACAGATTTCCCAATGGACAGATTCACTTGAATGTTGTTTGGATTCAGCATGGGTGAAATACAGCAATGGGTCATTCATAGATTCATTCATAATATTTTCAGCAGGAAAGCAGATTATAGAGAAAGAGAGAAACGACAGACCTTGTTAGAAATATTAGATTGTGTAAAATGTTGCCGAGTGACTTTTATAGAGGAGTTAGAATTGAATGTCAACCTCCTTGAGATGCCAGTTTTATGTACTGCACCTTCACCTAATTGGATTTGACGCTGCCATTAACCTCCCTACGAGACTGGCTGTGTATCTATTGCTGCATGCAGTAATCTAAAGCAGCACACTGTCACTAATCAACTTGGGGTAGTCTACTTTTCTGAAGTGCATTTTAGCTGTAATTGAACGCCGGCTGTCGGCACATTACTCACCAATGCCTTTTTTATGGACAATTTTTAGTTGCCTGTTTGGATATTTGTGCACATGTTGGAGAATATCATGAAATAAAACCACTTTAATGGCTATTTTACTGGTCACTGGAAATAAGTACAGAGGATAATTGCTGAAACAGCCTGTTTATTCTGTTCATGTAGAGAGAAATAGTGAAAGAAAATGGTTTATTTGTTTTGTGTGATGATAGCCACCCAATTCTGTATTTGTTATAAAGACTGATGCTAATATGTTTGATTTTATAATAGAGAATATATTAAAATGAAGGTGTTGCTTCTGAGCAGCCCATTGTCCTAGGGCTTTGCACCAATTTGCAAAATGTTTGTTGCTGTTGCTGATGATGCTGCTGTTTTTTGCCTTCTTTTCTTCACAACTTCTGTTTGCCAAGTCCACCCACTACTTAGGTCTGTCACATGATGATACCAAGCTGAGGAGGTGAATCTTTCCAAAGAAAAGGAAGGGACTCCCTTCTCGCCCAAGAGAAGTTAGGCCAATTCTGCTGCCTTGGAGACTTGCTCACGAATGCCTATTGCGTCACTGGGGACCGAACAATAGGACAATCTCCCGGGACCCCACAATAGCTTGTAAAAAATGATGTTTAAACCTTTTTCCCCAGAGTGCCTGGTCTATATTCATATGGGCATAACACTTAATTAACCCTGTTTAATGGAACTGCTTTGATAGGGAAAAATCATAAATGTAAGATTTCTGTACTCTGAACTAATCCTCTAAATGTCCTCTAGACACATTTCATGCATGTGTTGAATGCACACCAAAAACACAAATGAAGCAACAGCAAAGGAACTCATAGTAATGGTAAGAAAACCCCCAAACTAAAATGCTTGCATCTATAGAAATGCTTCTTTTATTAAAATGGTTCTCATTAACCTAATCCTGTTACAACCTATAAATAAAATTAGTATGGGCAGTTGTATTTTACATGTCAAGTAATATTTTATATGTAGTACCTTTCATTCATAGCTTAGATTCAAACGGTCTCCGCGCCAGCAGATGAGGGAAGTGCTAAGTTTCGGAATACTGAAGTTTAATTGCAGTTAATGTTTTGTAATCTCACAAATGAAAAATGATCATTAGATCATAGTACTGTGTATAAGAACAGAATAGTCCAATCACATTTAGCCAGATTGGAGAGACATGTACATATGCGAATGACTTAAAGTCTCCATTAGAAGTGGGAAGAGCTTATCCTTTCAAGCAGGACTTTGATTGATTGAATCTTGGTCAGGATTCTCAGTAAAAGCTAATTACCTGTCTGTAGTGATGAGATCATTAAAGTAACACTTCGATCTGACCTTACTGGCAGAATTCACTAATCATCACAGCATCTCCCGCATCTCTGTTCTCTTTCTCTCTCTCTCATTGCTCAACTCTCTCTCTTTCCCTCATTCTCCCTCTCCCAGTCCTGCTTTACTCATCTACTCTATAGCAGTAATTACTAGGCTGTCTACACAATAATTGATGAAAGCCATGTTTTGGCATCAGTGTTACATGATAACTGCTAAAAATAATATAAATAATAATAAGCCAATAAGAGGTAATGAATAGCATTAATCATCGCCTTACAATGGAATATGTTGAACATAATTAACTACATAACATAATGAACAGAGCAAAGTAAATCATGTTTCTACACACATGTTAGAGGCCAATGAAGTCTGAAAAAGCAGCAGATGCAACATATTCACATCATAAGTGTATTTGGTGCAGTTATAGTTTATATGTACCAAATAAAGTGTCCACTGAGTGTGTCACTAGGACACAGCACAAAGAATCTGTGTCATTATGGGCACAGTCATTTATAGAGAAGTAGGCCACTGCTTTCAGAAGCACAGCAACAACAAGCTTCACAACCAACCAGCCATGCATGACTTTATCACACAAACGCAGTAAATGAGTGCGGACTAGGTGCCCAGGGGCTAATTTTGTGCATAGAGCACAATTCCAAAAGTCCAAAGGTGGTCATAACAATGCATATATATTTAGATATATTTTTTCATACCTCCAAAGGCAAAAGCAGTGCAGAGAAGAACTCCTAGTTGCAAGCCAGTCGTGTTACTTGCTGTCTGTTGCCTGGTGCTCACTAGGGCGCTGAAACACTAGGGCAAAGGCACCATGGCATGGTATGTGCTTTGGATGTAGAGGACTGTGCTTGCTTTAAACTTCCAAGAGTGGTGCTACTCCCCTGGAGCTAGAGAGAGCTGTACAGTCAATCCTGAAAAAAATGTCCAGGCTTTAAAGGGCTCATATGAAAACTACATTTTCCTTACTTTGTTGTAATAAAATAGTTTGATGGGGTCTTAAATGTTGTATGATGCAAAAAAAATCTTTAAAATTGAATTAACAGTGTTTGTGAGGTCAAGATCATATTGCGGATTAGCCCCGCGCATTCACACTGAATATAAATAAATAAATTAAATAAATATAAAATTATAAGTATTTGATGTATTTGGGTTAGATTTTAAACAGTTTATTTGAAGTTCAATCTTTCCCCAATTTATTCTTGAATAGGAAAACAGCTGAACTAAACACTGTGACACATTTTAAAAGCATTCTCACTCTCACTAACCGCCCACACCTAGTGGCAGTGGTTTGGAAGCAATAGATAATGAATGAGCTCGTTACAGCTCCGCCTTTAGAGGCAGCAAATTTCCCATGTGTAACAGCGAACTGCTCATCAAGCAGAGGTTAGGAACGGAGCTGCAGAAGAATACCAGCTTCTTAAACCCCGGCCGCAAAATCATAGCACTGTCTCTCCGCTGCTCATATTAATCAGAAGCACCTTTGTGTAAAAGAGTAGATACAAGACTTCCAAATTCTATTAAGTGTTCTTTAATGACCTATTTCATTTTCATAGTTTAGAACGGTTATAGTGCTCAAAAGATCTATATGGTCATTAGTTTGCAGCTGTGATCACGGCTCATTCCCTCAGAACGCAAGTCAATGCAGCAGTCAGAGAAAGACCCATTTAGTAAAATGGAAAGCAGAGAAGTAGAAAGAAAGTAATTCAGTCTGGAATATACCCTGCAATCGAACAGATGAACTGCTTTATAGGCTCAGCAATACAAAAAAAACAACATCTTATTACTAAGAAGTGCATCGTGCGTCACTTTCTTAACAAAGAAGTGGTATACTGAATATAGATGAGTAGCACTTTCCTTTCACTCCAGTTTGTCAGTTTGGGGCAGGTAGATGCTAGGATGATTGAAGAAACGAAGAAAGCAAGCCTGCATAAAGCAGCCCACAACAAAGGCTTTTATTCATTTTTAAATCTTTGCCTAAAGTAGGAGGTGGATTTCTCCAGGGTCTGAAATCATGTAAAAGCACTTTCACCGTGTGCAAAGTAACATGCTTTTAGTGAAACACTATCTTTTTCGTTCTTTCTTTCTTTTTTTTTTTGCTGGACTGCATCGTCTAACTGACTAATTCTAGAAGCATACCAGCGTCACATGAGACAAACAGCAGGTGAAGCCCAGTTAAACACAAAGGTGTTCCTACAGAATAAAATAGTAAGATTGATTGACTCTATAATAGCAACTTTAGTGGCAAGTAGTCGTAGCAAATCATAGATTTAGCAAATCATTTGTGTGAGGATGTGAGGAGAAATCATCTTAATTTAGACTCGGCTATGGATCAAAACAGCAGTGGATACATGTGTCAGAATGATGTAATTATGATTAACAAATGAGAACAAATTAAAAATTAATATTAGTAATAGTACTGCGATACAAAATTTGTATCAAAAAGTAGGTAGTAAAAAAAATGAATGTATATCAGACACTGCAGGAACCAGTTTAATTTTTTTTGTAGCAACTCTGTGACCACGACTTCTTTTGCATTTATGGGAAATGCAATTGGTGTTTCTGCAAGTCTACCTCCTAAACTTCACAATCATGCACCACCAAGCTGTCAGTTGAGATTGATGGAAACAGCCCGCCTCACTAATGCTTCTTCCACCATAACAGATAGAGGAGAGTGTGTGTGTGTGTGTGTGTGTGTGTGTGTGTGTGTGTGTGTCTAAAGCAGGGATGAGCAGAGTTTGCTAATGCCAGCACTAGGTGTGTTTGAGCTTGGAACACTTGCAAGACCCTCCACTAGCCTAACGTTGTAAGCCCTCCTACTCCAAAAGGTGTAGTTTTGGTAATAGTTTTGGTAATCAATGCAGACCTCCAGTTGTGCCACCCACTGTGCATTTGAAGACAATTGGAGAATGTTCAAAGGCTCAGGGCTGAGTGAAATCCCTGCACAGGCTGAGATCAGGCTCCATGCTTCTGCCCATCCATGCTGACCAATATATCACTGCATAATACTGCTGAGGCTGCCAAGCACAGCACCACTTTACTGTACTGTATTTATTCCTGTGTAGAAATCATCACTCAACATCTGACTTGCACCTTAACTCACTGCTTAATTGATATATTTATATTGTTAATTACTTATTGTTAATTACTTAGACCTCGTTTTAAACCTGTTTTTTGTTGGGGGGTGGGGGCATTCTACCCAATGCGCATCTGCTGGTTTGCTTCAAAGGTTATCTCGCTGTACTTGTATAGTGACAATAAAGCCATCCATCCATCCATCCATCCATCCATCCATCCATCCATCCATCCATCCATCCATCCATCCATCCATCCATCCATC
>JBBPDD010310157.1:0-11587 GCA_037974585.1 Bathyaethiops greeni
ACACACACACAGTCAGCGCTACAGCATAGTGTGTTTGATTTGATTTGCAAACTTTGACATTTCATCTGGACCACTGCTTTTCTGGATTTATTTCTCTGAACACCTCTTGGGTCAGTTGATCTAATTTTTGCTCAGCACATAATAGATATAGATCCATTCATTTATGAGCTGTGCAAGAAATTCACCAGAAATGTATGATAATGGGGGTTTGAAAAAAAATATTTATCTTGTTGGAGATGAACTTTCAAGCCTGACAGAGTTACATACACAGCTAGGTTTTTTTTTTTTTTTAATTTTGAGCAATGAAAATGTATCAGTTACTTGCTGTACCATAATAATAATAATATCAGAAAAGGCATCAGTTTCAATGTAAAATGTGTTGTACTTTGATTAATAACTAATTTTTATTAATACAAATATACTACACATTCTGATTGTGATTCAGTGCAAATACAGACCTCCATCCTGATGAGGAAGTGTAGTAGGATAATTGTCCTGTCCAACATTTATTAACTAGTCAGGAAAATAGTCAGTTGTATCTTCCACTGATTTATAAGTGATTTTAAATGTCTCTCTGCCTCATCATCATTTATATGAGGTCAAGCTTTTAGAAATGTTGTTTATATTTATATCAGAACTTTGTTTTGCAGAGCCCTGTTTTAGCTTTTGCCATTTAAGGTATCAGTCCCAAACTTACATAACTCTTGCGTGTCGTATTAGGTCAAGAAAAAAAACAACAGATTGATGAAAGAGCCCGGTTTAGAGTTTCTCCAAACACAGGCATGTAAAGCTCAGCAGCTCTGCAGCATGGGTCTGGGATTTATCTGGACTATGTGAACCTTTTTCTAATGCCTCACAGTGAATAGTTGAACAAAGCAAAGCGTTGCCAACCGTAACTGGGCATTGTTGGGATAAATGCGCAGCCATTCAAATTCCTGTGTGATCTATATAATGGAACAGTTTTAGGTCTAACCCACCCAGCTAAAGGAAATGTGAGAAGTTTACATGAAGCGATGTTGAAATCAAATCTCTCTCACACTCCTTTTCTTTCTCTATCTATCTCACCAACAGGTTATGATCGACTGACATGTCTATAAATACCGTATTTATGGACATCTGCAATGATCAGCAAATGACAAATATCCAAATCTCTTCTATATTAGGAAGAGAATCATAAGCACCTGATGTATCCATGATCCCAGACCACTGGCAAAACCTCATTCTACTTAATGAAATTGCACAACACAGCTATTTGTCAAAACACATGAATTATTCACAACAGACCGCTGCAGTGTTTGTATCGACTCGCTACATTACAATGAGTTTCCAGTTTAAATGCTGAGCAGCCTGGACTATGTGGTTAGAACTCATTCGAAAACAAACTACAAATGACTTTGAACTGAACATTGTGTTAACGCTCAATCATGTGGCCAAAAACTATACCCAGAGCATCCTAACGCAGTCATATTTCTCCTGTATGGAAAATAAATGGAATCTCAATGTAATAACACACTCTTAATGTAGTATTTCTTACAGAGCAATAGTTCTTTGGACCATTAGTAGGTGGAATTTTTTTTTTAAATCCAATTTAACAGTTGCTTCTAACAGTTATGAACACTTAAAGCATGGTGGGCATAACTTTGGTTGTGAAATGGGTCAAATTTGAGATTTTTTATTAAACAATTTACAATTCAAACCTTCAACAACTAGCCTTTGTTGCCCATAGCCTGAGCAATTCTTGTGAGAAACAATGTTTGGGGAACAATACAGAGTGCTTTGGTTACCAAGCCATTCATCCATCTCATGACCTCAGGAAGCTTTCAACATGCATACTGACTCACAACACTGCCGGCAAGGAAATGTGTGTTTTTAAGACCTTTCTTTCTTTTGTGCATGGGTGCACAGTTAAAGAAAACTGCAGTGTGTACTCTTTTTCAATGCTGCCCATACACTTTGCAGCACAGATTAAATGCTGTTTGTCCAAACCACTGTGATTAGCACCAGTGTGTATAACGCGTTTCAGACCTTATACTGGCATATTTAATTGGAGAAAACTTATGCAGAGTCAAATTTCACCCGTTTGTGTGCTACAACATGGAGACACTGAATTCCAGTAGTAAATATCTGTGATTTATTAAACAATTAATTTTGTTCTTAACTTCCTGCTATTAACAGGCCCAAATCTTTCAACAAAGAGAGGAAAGAAATGAACAGTGCCCTTGTGCGAGCGCCACAGCCCACACCAACCCAGCCACAGAGGAATGATTACCACAAGAGCCACATGGAGGGAAGAGACAGAGAGAAGAGAGAATGAATGGCAGAGAAAAAGGGGAAATTGCAGGACAGTGAGTCATACACCACAGTGAAGTTTTGTGAACCATTATACTCCCCCATGATTCCTACACAAGGCCAGTGGCACAACAGCACATGCACGCAGGCATGCAAGGGGAAGTCCGAGCAGATTGCAGGCCTTTTCTCCTCTCTAAGAAAGCCAGAATCCGCTCAGACTGGTTGGTTGATAATGCAGACTTTTGTGAGGCAGGCTGTGTCCTTGGCAGCTGTTTTCAGTAGAACTTTCTTGGTGGGGGGTTTGCTGGGTCTCTAGTTTTTTGCTTTAGCTCCTCCCTTTTAAACACTGCGTTGTAAGTGCATTGTCTGAAACTTGAGTACCAGCAGAAGAAGAAATTCCTTTAGCAACTGGAAACCAGACTTTTACATTTGCATTCACTCCTGTATGAGCTCTTATAGCTCTTTACAGCTATCTGTACAGCTTTTACAAAGATGTTATAGATCTAATCTAATGGGTCTGATAGATCTTATGGTAATAGTACAGAAGGAAAATTAGATGGAATATATTTTTTAATATTAATTATAGGAGAATGCACCCAAATTTGTGAAGAGGATACAGGATACTTTCACTGATATTGTGTATGCTAGTACTGTATATTCATTTTGTAAAAGGAAAAGCAAAAATAAAGAAATAAAGGGTGTTTGCACTGCTGTCAGGAAGGTGTGGGTTTGAATCCCAGGACTGCTAGTGGCACCACTGCGGTACCCTTGAGCAAAATATAGTCCCCACACACTGCTCCCCAGGGACTGTGTTCCTGGCTTCTTCACTTGGTGAATAGGTTTAAATGCAGAGGAAGAGTTTTGTGCTGTTCAGGCTGTGTGCTGTGATGGGTTCACATATGACAGAATGGTCACTTTACACTTTAAAATGAAAAGAACTTTATAGACTGATGTTAAAGCGTCATATCTGGTCAAACAAATTCAGTAATGCTACAGATTTATTTCGTTTAGCTTAGATACAGGATAATACAGGTGGAGATAAAAGGACTCTACTGCTAAAGGATCTCGAAGGACTCTTTTCCTCTGCTAAAAGAAAACAGTGGACAGTGCAGGGTTGCTCTCTACCACAGGAAGGTGCTCTCTGTACAGAACTTTATTTAGAACCGTTTGGAGAAAGCTCAGGTCTGCTGGCCTCTAGTGGCTTAAAGCCTGCAATGATGAAGAGTAATCCATTAGACTGTGGGTTACCGTTTTTCTGTACTAACACACTAACACTCACACAGAACATAATTATTTGAATTGTTAGATCAGGTGTGAACAGAGAAACCACCAAAATATACAAAGCACCACCACTTCAGGATGAGTGGTCTGAGGATTTCTAATCCTCATAATTCTCTCATTTCTTATATTTTCAAAGTCAGAGGGATGTCTACAAAGTCAGAGGGATGTCTACAAAGACAGAGGGAAGTCTTTGAAGAACAATGGCTGCAATTCATTTGGACAGCTTAAAGCTGATATTTTGCACTTTTGCCTCATAATTGTAGGCAAACCAATACAAAGGCAAATAAATGGCACTGTGTTTTAGGTGATTTAATAATAAAAATCTACACTGTAATTATTGTAGGTATAATTATTCAGTATATATTCAGTATTCAGTATATATTACATCAGTCTACTGTTTATGAGACTACAATCTACCACCATCTTACTAAAAACCACCCTCTTACCGGACATTATGTAAATCTTAAAATTGCAATTCCAATGGTGAATTCCCACTGGAACTTCATTAGTCTCATGCATTTCAGGAATAAAGGCCAGTAATACATAGGGTGCTTTGGAACTCTGTGAGTTTTAGAGTTTCTAGGCATAACCATGTACTGTAACACACCCAAAGTGAGCTTTGATCAGTGGATTCTTTGTTGTAAAAGGGTCACTCCTGCAAATTGTTAATACACACCTAGGTTTATGGCATATGCTATAGCAACAGGAATGGTGTTGACACGACTACACCCATACTAACTTTTCTTATATAGGAAGAATTTGCACATATAGTTGTATAATTGCTTCATTTGTAAATTAAGTAACTGAATCACTGAATCTAAAAGGAGCTTTGAAATCCAGAAAACAGGACTTTCAGGCCTTTGGGGGTCAAATTCAGATGTGGGCTAGGAACTTAACAAATGTTTGCAATATGCATCTTACCAACCCCATCCATGTTTCCATTGAGAAATGTGTTTTGAAATAAATTTCATTTGAAACTGTTATATCAATTACTGCCACTATCTTACCAGATAAAACATCTTACTATCTTACTGACCTGCTTAGATCTCTACTTAAATTCTCCAGAAATTAACTGGATCAGCAGTTACAATGCCAGTGAGCTGTTATCTGTACAGTATGGTGTTTACATAGATACCCCTACCACATTTTTTCCACAGAGAAGATAACAAAATAGGGTGAATTCTGACTCTGTGATGGTGTCGATTTCTGTGTAGCTTGTAGAAAGTACAATAAAAGGGATCAACAAGCTGGTCATTTGAGTGTGAGACAAAGGTGGGTGAAATCCTGAACATGATTTCAAGAACCCCTGGCACCACCTGAGAGCTGCCTGAACAAACATCAGTACTAAAAAATCTTGTAATACATGGCTAGTCTCTCAACCAAAATTATTACTATTATGTAGTTTATTGACTGTTGCTGAGAAATCATTATGTTAAAAAACCAACTATAACCCTGATGAGAGACAATTGTGTAAAACATGTATTACACAAGACATGATATTTGAGGCAGTTAGTTGGTGCCAACTGCGGGGGGGGGGGGGGTGGTTCATGTGTAACACTAACCTCCTTCCCCTTTGTTTTCAAACCCTTTTTCGTTTAGAATCAACCAATCTGCTGGCCTTACGCCCTCCCTGACTCTGATAAAAGACTGACCCCTCTCTCCATCTACGCAAATCTCCTCCGCTGAGCTCCCTCTACATCCATCCTCTGTCTGCCTGGTTCTCTTTCTTCTCTACTGGTGTTTGGTCATGTCTAGCGTAAAGAAAACAGTAAGGTCCTTCTCATCCTCCTCCCAGAGCAGCTATGGCTTTAGAGACTCTAGCCCCTTCAACAAAAGCTTCAGTGTGCACGGCTCCTCTTTGGTCCATGCTGGAGGGGCAGGTTGGGGTACAGGTGTCCCTGTCACTGCTGTCACTGTCAACAAAAGCCTCCTGGCTCCTTTGAACCTGGAGATTGACCCTGAGATCCAGGCTGTCAGAATTCATGAGAAAGAACAGATCAAGACCCTCAACAACCGTTTTGCCTCATTCATCGATAAGGTAAGACAGTTTAAGTACCTCCAGAATTCTTCTTCATGTGATGAAGTTATGCAAATGTTAGTTTCTAAATGTGAGTAGAAGGGGCGTGTTGTGACACCATTACCTATATAAGCAAAATGCATTTTTTTCTGGGGAAAATATTCAACAATGGAAGTTTTGCCTATGTTGATAATAAAGATTATTTATAAATGCAAACTTTATTTTTTTAAAAATCCACTATAACTCAGACAAACATAGGTTCAACTGTACTAACCAACGTAGTAAAACCCTTATTTCAAAGGTAATTTCATTTCAAAATCATTGATAGATGTTTGACAGCCCTTATGTAAATTTTTATGTTGACTTTATAAAGATAGAGATGTGCAGAGCCACTTTGCATAGACAAAAATACTGTACATAGAATAGACAAAGATACATAGAATGGAACCAATGAAGATTAAAACATTTGCAAAATACGATGTTTCTTATACTGAGGTATATTTTTGCATCTTACACATTCTTTCCAGTTTACTGATTGCGAAAGTCCAGACTTTAATAGCATTTAGCTGCCCTGTTGTCTCTGTACACCCACCGTTGGACGACCCACCTAAAGGGCAAAAGTTCACTTTCTGCCATAAACTCCCACCGGCCTGATATAAGTTCATTATCACTTTAAAAGCACCACCCATGCATACTTTTACGCACACACACACACACACACACACACACGGACACACACACCCACACACACACATACACATTTCTCCTGAATATGATTTCTAAATCATAAAACCAATTCACACCCTGTTAGTAGGAGGAGGCAAGAGATAACAGATCTGTGTGAAAGAGTAAGTCGTTTCCAAGAATGAAAATAGTTATTGTAACTACAGGGTTTCCCTTTCATCCATAACTCAGCACATTCCAGAGTGAACCCACCCTTCTCTCCTCATCTCATCAAGTGGCCACACAGTCTGTTTACTGCTTCTGCTTATCTTTGCTGCCTCCATTTCAGTTGTTCCAGTTCATTTTCTTCATTTCTTCTTACAAATATACCTTGCAGGAAATCTGCAAGAATGAGAATACAGAGATGCAAATATCATAATAATCTTCACTGTGATTCCATGAGTCATGTTAAAAGGACAAGAGAATGCAAACCAGAGTCTCCCAGTCCATTCCTAAGTCCCAGGTTGTGAATAAATCCCAACTCTCAAGCACATGTGAACCAAGCTATTAAGAATACCTGCTACAGCTGTTCTTGGAGCTGGAGTGGAGCAGCAATGTGGACTCTTCTGAGTTGGATAGGGAAACACTGGTCTGAGCTATTTTCACTCAATTATTAGGCAATGATTCTTTACCTAAATGTTAATATGTAAATACACAGCTGCTCCTTTAGCTTTAACTTTAACAAGATATATTTCCACTATAAGGAATAGTATAAATGTGTATCTTATGCCCCACCACAGGTGCGTTTCCTGGAGCAGCAGAACAAAATGCTGGAGACCAAATGGAGTCTTCTACAGGAGAAGACCACCATTCACTCAAACACTAACATGATGTTTGAGGCCTACATTGCTAACCTGCGCAGACAGCTGGACAGCCTGGGAAATCAGAAATTGCGTCTGGAGTCTGACCTGAACAACATGAAGGGCTTGGTGGACGACTTCAAACTGAAGTATGGAGGAACTCAACACTGAACAATCAAAATAAGATAAACACACAAACTGTGCTTTGGACAATAATATACTTGGATTAATGACAAACCATGATTAAGATAAGGCCTTCATTTTGGGTCATAAATAGAAAAACACAGTCTGAAATGAGAAAATCAGCACTTTTATTGTAATTCTGATTGCTGTTAGTGCCAAAGATATTGTGATATTTAATGCATTTTAGGCCATGTTGGACAAAACATGGACATTTGAGGCTTATAACAAATGCACTTGTGTATATTTGACCTTGTATGTCCTTTAGTATAGAGCTGGCACTAATATGTAGGAGGGGGGGGGGGCATAAAAGCATATTATAATTGAATTATATTGAACGTAATAAAGAAATTAGTAGTTTTGCAATACTTGCCAAGTTTAAATGCAAATACAATTCCACCTCTTTACTTTCCAGGTATGAAGAAGAGATCAACAAGCGCACAGAGAGTGAGAACAGCTTTGTGCTCATTAAAAAGGTGTGAACCTCAGTGGCATTTTTCCGCTGTGTTTCTCTATTGAAATGAACATTTGCTTGTAGCAGTGACAGAACACAGAAATGCAAAATTACCCTGATGTTTAAGAACACGTTTCTCTTTCTGTGTGTGTGTCAGGATGCTGATGAAGCTTTCATAGCTAAGGTCGAGCTGGAGGCTACTTTGGACAACCTGGTAGATGAGATTCAGTTCCTGAAACAGATCTATGAACAGGTACAATTCTTTTGTTTTCATAAGGCAGTCTGTTCATAATTTTCATATGCAATTTAAATCAACTGATTTAGATTTGAGTTAAATGTCAACACACAGCAATCCATAATGACCCATTGCTTCAACAGTGCAGATAAATAGTTTTGTTTGTTAAACCCAAACCTTCTCAAATCCCACCATTTCACTTCATTCACATGGACAGGAGTTGCATGAGCTGCAGTCTCAGATCAAAGACACATCAGTAGTTGTGGAGATGGACAACAGCAGGAACCTGGACATGGACTCCATCGTGGCTGAAGTGCGCGCTCAGTATGAGGAGATCGCTAACCGCAGCCGTGCTGAGGCAGAGAGCTGGTACAAACAGAAGGTAAAAGAAACCTCATATTACTGTGGCAACATTATTGGTTGACTATGTTTGGATGTGTCTTAGTTTTTATGTTTTGACTGTTTTCAGCAGCACAATTTTCACTGAGAAAAATAACATCTACATTTCTGTGTCTGACTTGTAGTATGAAGAGCTACAAGTGTCAGTCACTCAATATGGTGACAACCTAAAAAGCACTAAAGTTGAGATTGCTGAGTATAGCCGTAAAGTCCAGCGTGTGCAGTATGAGATTGATGCTATCAAGGGACTGGTAAGATCTTTTTTTGCAGTAAACCTACTCTTTCTTCTCTTTATGGTCTTTTCTTTACGTTGGTGCCAAGTCCACAGTTATATTAATACATTTGTTTTTTTCTAACACATTAAGAAACTTATCAGTATGTATATTTTTCATATTTCTGCTTTCTACTTTGTCCTCCAGTGACAATAAAATAATAGAACAAATGTTTAAAAATTATACACAGTAGCAGTAATCAAGTTAGCATACACTGTAATTTATGATTGCATGTAGTTTGTAAATACAGATTGTGTTACAATCAGAAAACTACTGCAGCACAAAATGTTATGAAAAACATGTATAAAAATACCACAGAGGTTGAATTCACTTCTGATAGCAGTGTGATGATTCCACCTAGGACGTCAGTGCAAAGAAAATGTGTGTGCGCATGTGAGCTAAACATTTTAAACCATACCCAAAGCAGTCAGATACCATCAGAAAAGTTACATATACTATGTTACTTATGATTACAGCGATCTAATCAGGAGATTCAGATCACTGAGGCAGAGGGGCGGGGAGAAGCAGCTCTGAAGGAAGCCAAGCTTCGCGTTAAGGACTTGGAGGATGCTCTTCAGAGGGCTAAGCATGACATGGCCCGGCAGGTCCGCGAGTACCAGTCACTAATGAACATCAAACTTGCCCTGGACATAGAGATCGCCACGTACAGGAAACTACTGGAGGGAGAAGAAACCAGGTAGGACGCAGCACTAAGAGTACTGAGATTGCTTGCTGATTACTAAGGTGTAACTAAGTTGTATGACTACAATTAATTGCCCACCTCAAGGATATAAAATCCGAAATAAAATTAAAACAAACAAACAAACAATTTAATAAGATATCTGTTTCATTTTGGGGTTTTTTTCCAGATTGGCACAAGGAATCCAGGCAGTCAGTATCTCCAGACAGAGTTGTAAGTTCCATTTCTCTCTCTGTCTCTGTCTATATATCTGTCTATTTAGATCTATAAATATATCAATATATATACATAATATCTTTGCTCTTGCACTTCTGACTTGTTTTCAGTGATTTCCTAAACTCACTTTTTGTCTCTCAGCTTTAAATTACCAGCCTCACTCTCTGGAAAGCAGCATCATCTCATCCCACAGTGTTGGGCCTCGTCCTCTGATTGCTGTGGGCGACTTTGGCGCCACTAGTTCCTCCAGTAGCACTACCATCACCCAAACCAAGAAGACTATCATCACAGCTCGGGAGAGAAGGCTGGAGACTCGTGAGATGGATGCGGAAGGCAACCTGCAGATTACTGAATAGTGATATCATTCAACTAACTGAAAGATTGGATGATAAACTGATGATTTCATGCTTTAGTTATTACTCTACAAACTTAACATGAATTAAGGTGTACAAATAGTGTAGGATTACTAGTATGCACACTAGTTACAACTTTTCTTTTAGGCAATTATGCTACCATGATATGTCTAGGAACAAGTATCATTTACACTAAGTGATTTGATATCATTGACAATAAATATACACTTATTAATTACTAAGTAACCCCTCTGTTTTACGTGGATCAGGATCATGGATTCAGTCACGCCTGATTTTTTTGCTGACTGGATTCCGCGCCGGCCCAAATTTACCGTCCGCCCATGATGGCTGTTTCATAGAAACAGCCCTGTTTCTATGAGCGCTTTCACACATTTGTATTTTTAGCTACAGTAGATCAGGTTTTATTGTCCGAAAACCGTTCACAATGCCACAGTGTCCACATACTTTTGTTCCGCAACCTTCCATGTTGCATATGCACAGGGGAATTTAAATTTGAATACATGTTTACCTTTACAAGGGTAATGCATTAGACTGAGTTTAAAATTACATTAAAGTGCTCCGGTGGCATATTGTGTAAATCCCATATTTAGGATTTACACAATAAAAACAGGCATTTTATGCTTTTTTTTTTTTTTTTACTAAAACTCTACAACACGGTTTTTCACTATACGCTGGTGCTTTTTGTAATGTAAGCCCCGTGAAAAGCAGGGGATTACTGTATATCATTTGACTGAATGGCTCTTACCTGAACGAGAGTGTGAAGAGATGTGAAGTGCAGAGATGGCTCTGGATTGTCATTGAATAGTCTGTAACACTTGTGTGAAACCCCATAATAAAGTAAATCTTCAAGGACACACCACACTTTTCATTGTTTCGTTTGGTTTACATACAAATAAAGAAGTCAAGCTAATGCAAAATTATATATTTTATATTTATATATCAGTGCCAGCTCCTGGTCGATATTTTTGGTGAAACAAACTACCCGTCATCCCCGGCACACTCCACCAAGCAACCTCAGTACTTCACCGTGCACCCTGTGTTACCTCCTGTTCTGCTTTTGCTGCCTCAGTTGCCTTTGATGTATCTTCTTCTCTCTCCTGCTCTTCCCTCAAACTCATAATAGTTAGTGTCATTACAAAATATAAAAAGTATTTTATTGTGTATATCTTACAAACATGTAATAGTAATGTTTATTTCAACAGTACATAATTAACAATATTTCTAAATCCCAAGAAACATAGTTAACCTCTTTCTCACCTTTTAAATTAATTCTATCCTCCTGGTCTTACTGGTGAAGTTGTAAATCACTCTGCCATACCAGCAGGGATTTTTTTCCAAGGATTTCACCAGTGCCCAGCTTGGGATGAAATGAATGGAGACACTGTTTCACCGCGGTTGGGGGTAGCGCTGTTTCATGTTTTTGACCAGAGCCATATACAACTGTAATGCTAATGAGGAGCTGAAATTAGAAGAACCTTAATTTTATGAGCACTTTTTTTGTTTCACACTAATAAAGAAGTGAAGATTTTTTGTATTATTTTTCTTGGTGAAACATTGTTTCACCTGTAGTCTTATAAAAAAACACCAATGTTATATTATTGTTGGATTTACAAACAAATACAATTTTCCTGAAATTGGACAATTGCA
>JBBPDD010310355.1:0-11564 GCA_037974585.1 Bathyaethiops greeni
GACGTGCTGGCGACTGTCCAGGGTGTACCCCTCTTTCGCCCATTGCAGCTGGCGGAGGCTCCAGCAGCCCCCCCCCCCCCCCCCCCCGACCCTGAATGCAGTAATATGGGGTAGATAACGGATGGATGGATGGATGGTGACATTCACATAGAAACTGGTCCACCTTGCAAATGTAAAGTTCTTTTAATCATGGAGGTTTTTTAGATGTTCATAAGCACTTATGTCTTTGATCCGCATGCACAAACGTTCCTCTACCATGTCCATGTCATTGCTGTGCTGAGATTGATCCACCATGTAAGTCATACCTTCTCACTGGTGGTCCTGAACATTGATGAATGTGGGGCTGACAAATGATGCAGGAAAGTAGTACAAAGTGCACCTTTATGGTCAGTGGAACTATATGTATGTATATAGTGTGTGTTTATATAAACTATATAGGCATATCTGTTTGTGTCCATTGCACAATGTAAATGTAAATTACAATTGTGCAATTATAATATTAAAATTAGTATTATATTACAATGCATGCATTGTGTTTGTGTGTTTGGAGTGACTGAGGTGATGCATGTCTTCTGCAGGACTCTCCTGGAAGGACACTCAGTGTTCAAAGTGCCAGAAGTTATTGATGAGCTCACAACCAGTCGTGTGATCACTATGGAGCTAGTTAGTGGAGTCCCACTTGACCTCTGTGTAGATTTGGATCAGGAGACCAGAAATAAAGTGAGTGAGCAAACAGTATCTGTCTGTGAGGAGGTCTTAAAATGGTCCATGTACCAAAAGAAATCCTGATTCTGGGCAGTGTTAACTTGTAGGGGAAATGTCCCATTATCCTTCTGATCAGAGGTTTAGCATCACTTGCCATATTATTTATTGCTACTATTGTACTCAAATAACTTGTAATATGTAAGATGATTTGTTCAGTACAGTAATGTCCGCTTTTCGTGGGGGTTATGTTCCAAGAGCACCTGCGTATAGTGAAAAAACTGTGGTGTTGTGTTTTGGTAAAAAAATGTTTTTTGAGAACTAGATGTAGCTTGGTGTCGTTTGTAATCAAAACAGAATTTGCTGTATTGATTTATCTAATATTCACCCTCTGAATTGCTCTGCAGTTATATTTTGTGAATTTATTTGTATTTCTATTTTGCAGATCAGCTACAGTATCTTACAGTTGTGTCTCAGAGAACTCTTTGAATTTCGCTTCATGCAAACAGACCCCAACTGGTCCAACTTCTTCTACAATGATGAGGAGAAGAAGGTGAGGAGGGCTCCTGAAACTATATTCCACTGTGTTTTTTTTGTTATTGGTCGTCACGGTTCGGTCAGTGGCCGTTGAGGACCACTGTTTTTCTGTTGTGTTTTAGTTCTGTTCTTTGCTCTGTTCTGTGTTCTGGGACCTTTATTTTGTTCTGCTGGTGTCACATGTCCTTGGTTACCACCTGTCTGTGTTTTGCCCCCTGATTTTGCTTTGTATTTAAGTTCTGTTTGTGTGACACTCAAGCATAAGTCCATTGCCTCTTTCTATGGCATTTATGCCTTGCCTTGTTCCCGTTACACGTTCCAGTTTTCTAGCGGCCCACGTGCCTGTTTCTCGTGTCTGAGATCCATGCTGATAAGACTAGCCCCCACGAACGTGACATCGGTACATGATATAACTTAAGAATCCAATATTCTTTTTTTATTGCATATGATAAATTGGTTTTGATTCAACGCAACAATATTTTCAGAAAAAATATTTCAGCAACATATTTGCTCTCTTTTGCTTTGATGGTGTAGTGACTCATAGCATGTGGCTCTTGTTAATGTAGTATTTCACCAATCATTTGGTTGAAGAAACATTAAATATAATCAAGCTGTTTCTTATCTTGTCGACAGATATACCTGTTGGACTTTGGAGCTTGCCGAGAATACCCAGAGTCCTTCACTGACGACTATATAGAGGTACAGCAAACAGAAAGCTGCTAAGATTCTCACACAAATGGTGCGGTAAAATAAGTTTAATACTTTTGTGTAGATTATTTCTCTGCTGATTAATTTGAATTAGGCCTAATAAAAATATTCACAATCCAAACAAACTCATCTCTTATTCTCTCAAATATTTGAAAGTAAAGATATCCAGTTTTAAAATGTATGTGTAAAGAATTCGCACCATAGCTGCACTTACATGGTCTGCATTCTGACTGGCTGTCTGCACATCTGTATAGAATAATTTAGCAGCGATCAAATTTTATATCATTTCTCACTGATCTCAGGTGTAGTTGATGTGCTAATTTGACTTGGAGAATAGCGCCTAAATAGATTTACAGTTTTGTGAGTAAATGTACTATTGATTCCAACACAGGTAATACATGCAGTTGTCTTACAGTATAGTCAATCACTCTTTTGGCACAAGATCATATAACATTACCTCCCTCGTATTGCATTTGTCAATAACTGGCACAGTGTATTGTGTGAGGTGTTTACGAAAGGAACATCAATAAAATCCTTTTATTTTCCTTATGTGAGTGTCTTGAATGAAATTCCTTCACTTACCTGTTTATTTAATGCTGTACATTGGTAAATCCACTAGGTGGTGCATGCAGCCTCAGTTGGGGATCGAGCTACAGTTCTGCAGAAATCCAAAGATCTGAAGTTCCTCACAGGCTTTGAAACGAAGGTAATTTTCTTATTTTTTCCATCATACCCTATGTAATGTAATGCCACACTGCCACCCCTTCAGCAAGGCCCCCTTTATTCCCAGAAGAACCTTTTTTTTGTAAATGAGATGTGACTGTGAAGAACCTTTTTAAAGTTATAAAAATGGTTTGGTTAAAAAAACTTTTAAAAAGCAATAAATAAATAATTCTAATAAGAACCACACCTTGAAAAGTCAACTTGGACTTAGAGCAGCATGCACATAACCCCATACAGCAGCATGCACATTACCCTTTCTGGCACTCTTCAGGAGTGCATTAAACTTCAATTAATGTGCATTAAAAAGGGCTAATAAAATGTTGAATTACAGGTGTTGATGAGATTAGGCTGACATTAGTCTTTAACAAATATACGCCAATATAATGGCCCTAGACTGAAACAAGGTCAATTTTAAAACATCAAGCCATTATTTTAATAAATGAATGCTTGGGATATGCTGCATACACAGACCAGAAACATATAAGTCATTTTAAATGTTCCAGGGCTCTGTGCTGTTTAGTCCTCAGATTTGTCTGCTTTAACTATATTCCCTTCTTGCTGTAATTGTCAACCCTTTCAGTTCTTTGTAAAGATGACCCAGCTCCCTTCCACTGGTCCCCATGTCCTTGTGTCTCTGTTGAAATGATCGTGTTAAATTACAGTGTTGCTGGAGCAGGTTTTGAACCTGTGTTGGGCAGCTGGTCGCCTGGTGGTTTGGGAGTTGCCCCTGCGATAAGAAGGTTGTGGGTTTGAATCTCAGGACAACTGGTGGTACCGTTGAGGTCCCTTTTAGCAAGGGATGGTTCACTTGATGAATGGGTTAAATGCAGAGAACAATTTCGCTCAGTTCACACTGTGTGCTATGCTGTAGTGTGCTCACATGTGAAAAAAATGGACACTTTTATTTACTTTAGAAGCTATTTCTGTACTTAAAGGTACTGTATTGTCAAGATCAGGAGATCAGTGTTCTGTCTCTCTCTCTAGGCTTTTGAGGATGCCCATGTTGAGGCGGTGATGATCCTGGGGGAAGCGTTTGCCTCTCCAGATGTCTTTGACTTTGGCACTCAGAGCACCACAAGCCGTATCCACAGCCTGATCCCGGTCATGCTCCGACATCGACTCACACCCCCTCCAGAGGAGAGCTACTCCCTACATCGCAAAATGGCTGGCTCCTTCCTCATCTGCTCCAAGCTTCGGGCGCGCATTCCCTGCAGATCCATGTTCCTTGATATATATAACGCATACAGCCGCAGACGCCAAGAACAGGCAGGCCGATTATAGCATGCACTGACTCAAAACACCTCTTCTTGGGTTTGTATGTAGATGGACTTGGATGGACTGTCTCCAAAATCCTCGGTTACAAGTTTAACTGTCTTTTGCTACTCTGTGTCATGACCAAGAAATTAACTCTAAATAAAGAAAACATATTTAAGTGTATTATAACAAAGTCATTTGTGTCTAGTTTATCTCTGGGATGTTTATTGATATTAGTTATAAGTTATTTGAGACTAATGTTTTAGATGTTTATTAGTATATAGGTTACTTTTATTAGTATGTAGGCTTCTAATCATTCTCTGTTTGATTCAGGATGTTTAATTTTCTAATAGGACATTTTAAAACAATGTTGATACATCAGTCACAGTTTTGAAACTGACAACATTTAAAAATAATTGTTCTGTAAGTGTAGTTATTGTTCAAAATCCTCACTTTATTATATCATTATTTCTTCAGACAAGGAAAGGTCTGATGTTTATAATGGAAGTCAATGGGGCAGTTTGCTGATGGGCCATGATCTAAACTCTCTTAAACTTGGAAATCTTCATGCTACTGGGTTTAGATCAAGCATTTATTAAGTCAGAAATCACAAGTACAAACTACTTGTCATAATAATACACTGACTCTCATCCACATAAAAGGAATTATTTAATAATAATATGGTCAGACTTTTACAGATGTAAAGCTGGCGAACTCAATGCAATTAGGATGATATTTCTGTAATTATGTAAGCTGCTATAAATGCTGAAATGATCTTTGTCCCAGCAGATTATTGTTTAAACTTGGCACTTGTTTATCAGCCACATGTGATATTTACTGCTGCATTATTCATTTACTTGCTGAATACGCTTCATACTACTCTACACCTGATCACGCCATACTTAACCCCTTATTAAATATCACCAGGTATCATTATGTCAAGCTATATTCAGTATCATTATCATCTTGTTCTGGACAAGGTAATTTAATATCATTAACATCTAGTGTGGGGAAGTTATTACACACTTGTTATAAGGCTGCTACGTGTAGTTGCTAACAGTGAAAGCCACGCAATTAGAAGACAGGTTTAATTGCTAAGCTCTTGCAAATGCCAAAGGGTGGTTTTATTACTGATCAGGACTATATGGACAAAACGTTTGGGATACCTGACAATTATACCATCAAGGACTTTTGACGTTGTATTGAAATACTTAGACTTTAAAATGGAGGGCGTCCCCCTTTGCAGCTGTAACAGCTTCCACTTTTCTTAGAAAGTTTTAGATTTTGGAGTGTTTCTGTAGGAATTTGTGTCCATTCATTCTTTAGAGCATTTATACGGTCAGGCACTGATCTCTGTTACAAAATATTTTGCTCCTGTATGGAGCACGTTTGGGCAGCCAGGGGTCAGTGTTTTAGCTCCTTTCTCCAGAATGGGGCTCATTTGCATGTGAGGGCCTCTGCACCAATGGGATAACGCGCAGGGCGGGACAAGGGCCGGTGGGTGGAGCCCCGAGAGCACTCCAGACCCGTGCAGCCTCTGAATAACAAAAGCGTAGAGATAATCTCCCACCCCCTTAAAATACTGCTTTCTGGCTTCATTCTGTTATTTTGTGTCTTTGGCAGAGGTGTTTAATGTTTCAGAGAGTCCGAGGGGGTTGGTTCTATTCCCACGTAGTTCTAATATAGATGTGCTGAAATTGGTTTTCTTTATATTTATATATATTTTTTGTGGATTACACAAAAGACGTGTCTCCTTCAGCTCTGCAGCCTTCAGTTCGGTAAGTCCTCTGGACGTTTATTCTGAATTTATGTTTTAGCATGCATAATTTTTGTCTTGGGCAGTAAAACCTCTATGCTGGGACTGCATGGGCTGAGCTCTCATTGGAACAGAACTAAAACATCTTTATACTGAGGCCAACCCATCTGTTCAGTCCAGCCTCTGCATCACCAGCTTCATTTCACACTGTCATTGGACCAGTCTTTATAATTTACTACGGTTTTGCAACCACATTGTATTCCTTTCCAGTTCGTGTAGATCGATTATTACAGTAGCCTCCTTCAGCTATAGCGCACTTTCTATGGCCAAAAGTATTGGGACGCCTCACTATTCCACCAACAGGGACTTTAATGACATTGTATTCTAATACATATACTTTAATACAGAGTTAGCCCGCCTTTGCAGCTATAACAGCTTTCCACAAGATTTTGGAGTGTTTCTGTGGGAATATGTGCCCATTCATCCTGTAGTACATCTCTGAGGTCAGGCACTGATGTTGGACGAGAAGGCCTGCCTTGCAATCTCCGATCCAGAACATCCCAAAGGTGCTGGATGTGGTTGAGGTCAAGGTTCTGTGAGGGACAGTCAAGTTCTTCCACACCAAACTCCTACAACCATGTCTTAATGGACCTTGCTTTGTGCACTGGAGCACAGTCATGCTTGAATTGAAACGTTCTTCCCCAAACTGTGTCCACAAAGTTGGAAGCATGGTGTTGTTCAAAATGCCTTGGTACGCTAAAGTATTAAGATTGTCCAGCACTGGAAGTAAGGGACCACATGAATTCAATAATTGGTGTGTCCCAATACTTTTGACCATATAGTGTATGTCATTTCAATGCACTGGATGTTCTCTAAAGACGGCCCTTCTAGTTCTGATCATGTTCTTCTTTACTGAGCTTCTGTGCTTTTACGGTAAAGAGAGTGGGATGAAGCTGCTTTGCAGCCCACGTCCGTGCAAGAGAAGCGGCACCACTGCAGCAAGTGCACCTCCTTTACCATTTCGTCTGTTACTGTATCTAGGAGTTTTGCCTGTCATAGTGTTTTAAAGGATGACATGAGATTTGTTGCAACAAAACAGCCACAGGACGTCCTGAGTAGTGATATAAAGGGATCTTGGTTCTCATTTACCGGCCACACAAAACGAAATGCTAAACATTTTGGAAAGGAACACATTTGGTGCTCCTCTGCCATATGGACAAGTTGCAGATTAAAGACTTAGCACTGTTATCTTACTTTTTTGCATGTACTGGAGAGTTTCTGGCATGACCTTGCCATGTTGAGCTCATCTGAAGTTCTTCAGTTTCATACTGGCTTATCTCAGGAGAGAATATTTACTTTACTGGTGTTGTCTTCAGATTTTCCACATGATTGAAAGACCATTAAGACAAAGTTTTTTTCTATCCTCCTTCTCAATGTAAATCTCTTCAATGAATGCCTCGATGAAACCTTACCTACACTACAGTTTAAGAAAGTGCTTCTCAGCTGTGAGGGAAAAGGCTGAAGATGTGAGTTTTGAGAGCAAGTATATCTTTTTTCTGCTTAATGAAATTGTTGAGATGTAAGTGAAATGTGGTTTGAGGTGATGTGGAAAAATCCAGATTTATTTACTAGTTGTAGGAACCAGGGGTCGGAATGTCTTCCGTGCATTTATTTACTAATGAAGCCACACAAGTCTTCTAAGGTTTGGGCTTTAATTTGTCTGATTGAAATGGTGATAAATCTTTAAAAAATCCTGCCACACCATCTGCCATGAACGTATATGGATGCATTTAAAGGCTGAAACCTTCAACCTCTCATCAGACTGTGTTAGACTGCATCATTTTGGGAATGTATGTCCATAAGAGGCATTAAACATCTTAGATGTTTGGTTCCAAACTGTGAGCAGTTCAGACTGTTCTTTCAAATGGCCCATTTCTCATTAAACCAGCCTAAATGTTTTGAAGTTGACGTTAACATGAACCTCCTACTCCGAATCAAAGGTACAGGGCAGTGCTTTGAATTTATCAAGCCCATCAAATCTGCTCTGTTCATTTCTTTTACGTCACTTACTATATTGATGTATTTTATTAGTGTAGAAAGTTAATGAGTACAGGAATTTATTAGTATGGTGTATTTCATTAGTACAGAAAGAGTATGAATATAGAAATGTATTCATATAGAAAGTTAATGAAATGTATCAGTATAGTGTATTTTATTAGTTCATGAGATGAAATTCAAAGCACTGTTTCTTTTGAACTTTATACCGTTTTTTAATGTGCCTGGGCCTGTCCAGTTCTGGTGGCTGTTTCAAGTCGCTCCTTTGTGAAACGGGCTGGAAACATGAGGGGGATATAGCAGCTGGAGCCACAATAGCACAGGGTCAGAGGGCAGCCAGTCATTTGTGGGCTGGGCTCCGAAACTGAAGGAAGACGTCACTCTCTTTGTAGTAATCTGGGTGTGACCTTCGAGAACTAGCAGTGGGACAGAGCGGCACACTCTACGGCAGCCAAGCAAAAGTCCTTCTAAAACTCTCTTCATGATCATCTACTACACTACCACATGGATTTCTTCATGTAGTAGAAATTCAGTTGTAAAACAAAAAGTCAGCTGTGATCATTTCAACAGCATTCTTCTATCAAACTCTATTGAAACACGTTCACATGGTCCATAGCAAAATGACCACTTAATACCAAATATGAGAGATTTCCAACTCCCTCTAACAAACCTTTCGAATGGCTTGTGCAAAGTCTGTTAGTGATCATATTTGTATTAACTTTGAGAATAAATGCAGTTATTAATGTTGGTAAATTAGCTTTGGGAGAGAGAATTATGAGATTAAGAACGGCGCTGGTAAATGAATCATGGGGGAAGAGAAAATGTGGAAATGGGATGAAGTGGTGTTGAGGCAGCTAATAGGCCTACAGTCTGGAAGTCTGAATGATTCATGAAGATGTTCCTAAGAGGCTATTGTCATCACATGATTTGTGCCTCATTATAGGACAAAGTGAGTCAAAAGTGACACATGCACTAATATATATATCGTCGCGGTCGGGCGGAAACCTCGTATGTCCAAAACGGCTATTTTTCAGGAAACTGAAAAAACTATTTATATTCTAAATAAATGAATACTGTGTCATCAAACATCCCGAACACGTTTCATTGGTTAATAATTTCTAAATTTTGCAGACCCACGTGGAGACTGACCAATAGTATCGATTTCAAAGATCAAAAGTGGAGTTACGAGGTTTCCGCCCGACAGCATGTGTGTGTTTGTGTAAAAATCCATACTTGGGGAAAGTATTAATTAGTGCTGGGCAACGATTACAATTTTTAATTGCAATTAATCATATAATTTTTGCTATAAACAAATGATATCACTATATGCAAAAGTCAATAATGAATTCAGAAGTAGTGTATTGCACACTTTTATTTTAAAAGTACTGCTGTATGAACAAACATGCAACATTTGCTTTGCAAATACTTTAAACAAGTAAGGATCTTTTAACAGTGTGTTCCCTTTAACACATTTATGCCGCTGCGGTTCAGATATTTCTTGTGAACCTAACTGAAACATTAAATGTAATCAAATCAAATATAAAACCAGATCATTCATGTTTTTATAGAAAAACAAGGTACTCTCAGAGTCCAGAGCATTATAGCTTTCTAACCATTATAATCCCCATAATACTCTGATTATGCATATTATTAGTCTATTTCATTATCAGTGTTATAAACGGACTATAAACTGTATGAACTGTAGAAACTAAAAGGGAGCGTTTTTCAGCAGGGTAGTGTGAATCATGAAAATGCCGGCGCCCACAATCAGAACAGGCACCCTACGAGCAACAAGTTAATATTTATCTGTTTTCTTTTCAGAACAGGTACCAGCAGAAGCATTTTTTCTTTTATCAGGGAGCAGAAGAAGCAGTCAGTATGTTCAGTAGTGAGAGTCCCTGTTAAAATGAGGTCAAGTGGCCAAGCACAGAAAAAACAGCTTTCAGAATAAAAATAATAAAAAAAACTGTTAATGCGTGAAAAAATAATTGTGGGTGTTAAGTAAATAATGTGTTAACAGGCTAATAAAGTGTTAACATGCACAGCACGAGTATTAATATATTAACATATTAGAACCGTTGCAGAGGATCGCTGTTGGTAATTACAGCTTTGACATGTCTGTGATAATCTATTTTTTTTTAACATTTTGGTTCAACTTGGACCCCTATGATGGCCATGCACACACATTGCTTTGTTGAAACATCCACCGCCGGACATATTTGGCTGAAATTAAATTGTCTCCCAGTACATTGCTCAATTCTTGTTTCCTTCGGTGTGGTTCCCCAGTTCAGGCTGTAGAGAAGCAGCCCCATTTCTTGATGCTACCACCACCGCACTTCACTGTGGGTCTGGTGTTCTTGTGATCAACAACCCTTCCTCCTCAAAACATGATTTCGATCTGATTTGTCTAGATGCTTGTGGGTACATTTTAGAAACAACTCTGGGCTGTTTGACTGCTGTACTGTGATTGGCTGTTGGAAACCAGGAAATTTTCTGTCTGACTTTCAAATAGGAGTTCTACACACAAGGGTGAAATGTGTGCAGAAATATACAAGATATGCCATATAATGTGATATTCCAGTGTGAAATGAAAAAAATGTATACATTTTGTAGCTTTGTGTAATCAGTCTACTTTTCCTAACTAATTTTCACCAAATTTAAAGAATCCTATCGTGCCCATAAATGCAGTCTATCCTGAACCCCTGGTCCTGGATGGCTTTGGAATCCCTGGATATCACACCATCTGAAGTGTTCAACTTTCCAGTGAGCACCCCATACAATAAGTATATATATTACTAGATACTTGTACATGTATACAGGCAGGGCTTGATATAATGAATGAACCAAAATGACATACCTCTGGGGGGGACGGGGTGTCCATGCCGCAGTCTATGTCTCTGTGTTGTTCCAAGGGGGGGGGGCCTATGTCGGGGTCTGTGGTTTGGGGGAGGGGGGTGCGGTGTCCATGCAGGAGTCTACGTCTCATCATGGTTCCAGGGTGGTTCTGCGCACAGTATGAAGTCACAAATAAGAAACCTGTGCGCATTTTGCTTAACACTTATGTCTATTCAGACTTGCGTACCACTTATGTCAATCAGTATATAGGCATATATATACGTACCACGTTTTAGCCCCCCCCCCAAACAAATTACTTTGATTGTGAAAATGAAAATGTCACCTCCTCTACAGTGTGCGTACATTTTTATTTTATTTATTTGGTAAATGTAACTTTTTTGATTGAAAAACATATGACTATGCAGAAGTTCTGCCACTAAATACATGTCCTTTTACTGGAGAAAAGCATTTGTTTGTTCACTGCAGTTTTTCCTAGTCCTGGAGGACCCAATGCCCTGCACACTTTAGTATTTTCCCTGCTTCCAGCACACCTGATCCAACCAAGCAACTTACTGACAGCCCTGTATTAGGTGAAAGTAAATGCTAAAATATGCAGAACAGGAGGATGATAGTTACATACCAGCAATTAAATAATTGTGTAATTTGACCAGTGTGGCCCAAACTTGTGTGATTATATTACTGGATGACTATTCTATTAATGTTGCACTTCTACTGTCCCTGAATTCCTCTTTAAGAGTGACAGGCTGTTGAAAGAGCACATAGCTGCCTTTTGTACAGTTGTACAGTCTAAATGTCTCTTAGGCTGTTGCATCCTTGTGAGGATGGATCTGCAATCTGATAAATCAGATGAAATAACAGACTGCTAGAGAGAAGCTTTCTTCTGTGGCTGCAGTAGAGCTTATATACACACACACACACACACACACACACACACACACACACACACACACACATATATATATGAGAGAGAGAG
>JBBPDD010310397.1:0-11561 GCA_037974585.1 Bathyaethiops greeni
GTGTGTGTGTGTGTGTGTGTGTGTTTATGTATCTGCTGATGTTTGTGTTTGTGTGTGTTGTGTAGCGGATGGAGCTCAGTGGTGATGATCGGACTCGGACGCTCCCTGGACTGAAGCTCTGCAGCTACAAGCAGCTCCGGAGCCAGAAGGGGTCAGACGCCGGGGGGCTTTCTGGACGTGAGTCTCCGTGCTGGGAGCGTCCACTATCCGTCCCGCCCTTGGAGCCTCCGGAGCCCCGCCCACCCAGCTGCGAGACTTCCGCCCTCAGCCAGGAGGGCACAGAGAGGACGGAGACGGGCAGCATAACGATCCCTCGCCCCCAAGGCCGCAAGACGCCGGAGCCGGGGGCGGTGCTGGCACCAGCAGTCACCCTTCTGCAGGGCTTGAGGCAGGGGGACAAGGAGGTGGGGCTAAACATGAGCGCTGGGGGGCAGGAGTTCCGCCAAGCGCTCAACATGTCTCCCCTACCACAGCCCCACACGGCTAGCATGGAGGCGGAACCTGATTTGCTCAGTCTCCTGGACCCTCTGAGTGGAGGTGAAGAGCCCCAGCCACCTTCCAAACCACCCGTCCCCCCAAGACCGGCTATGCCCACGTTCCCGCCCCCCTCCCCTCTCAACCCCTTCACACAGCACCCCCACTACATGCTCCAGAGACACTACAGCCCCGCTGCGCCTGGCAACCCCTTCAGGTCCACCTTCGTACCCACCCACACTGGCACCTACTTTAACGCCCCACCTCCCCGCCCCCTCTCGGTGTTTGGGCAGCCTCTTGCGGGGGGTGGGGCATGGCCAGCCACCAAAGCTCCGCCCACCTCCAACAGCAGCAGCTCACTTTCCAGCCTGTTGGATTCACCGGCCCCGCCTTCTTTAACCCAGGCTTTGCCTCCCACTCACCCCACAGACATGCCCCGTGACCCTTTCTGTGACCTGCTCACCATGGCAACAACCGTGTCCACGCCCCCTAAAAAGAGAGTGGAGGACTTGCGGAGGAGGTGGGAGACTTTTGACTAGCCCCGCCCCCGCCCTACTTCCGCTGCTGCTACTGACCAATGAGGGACGGCATGTGACCAATCAAGAGCCACTGGGGTTTTTTTCTTTTTCTTTTTTCCCTTTGAAAGGACTGCTCCCTCTGCTGGCCTGGAAGCTCCACTACATGTGTGTATGTGTGTGTGTGTGTGTGTGTGTGTGTGTGTACAGCATACACTGATGCTTTTTGGGCGTGCAAGGTCATGCTTGCAGTAGTATAGCTTGCCAATGATCCGATAGCATCCATACCACACTGATGTGGTAGCTTTGAAGTGTGTGCGTGAACCCCCACACCCCTCACACACACACACACACCCACCCCGTACAGACCGTATGTAGTACACACACACCATACCATAGTATTTCGGGGTCAAGTTTAGGGGGAGTTCAAACTTCAGGCCTGAAAAAACAGTGACGTCTTTCTGATCTCACAACACTGTCCCTCCGTCCCAACTTTTGACCCTTAAAGTAATGACTCTAATATCAGGTTATAGTGCATCAAAGCGCTACGGACTACAACTACAACCAAAGTAAACAAAACACACTGTATTCACTACACACCGGACACTACAAACCACACACCAAAGCCCAGATCTCCAAACGCAGCCCGTTAGTATCAGCGTATTAAACACACTGCTGGATCGGGTCCTGGGTGAAGACTGCACTGCTATATTCAAGCAAAATAACTTTCCCTTTTGTTGGATTGTGGGAAATCCATGGTTCGTCAGAACACCCAAAGAAACACATTTTGAGTTGTGATTGGTCAGAAAGGTCACAGCGCCGAGGAAAATAAACACTGGTCAGAGACTCATGTTTATATTGAATCCTTTATTGATGTCAGAGGATATCAGATGACTATCAGTCCACGAAAACGTGCAGCCCTGCACGACCGTGAGGGATTCTCTGACCCTCAACACGTTAAACCCTAACAGTTTTGGCTATTTCTACATACTCACTGAAGCTGAAACTCACATTCCTCTGGCTGGGTCTGGAGACTGAACCCTTAACCCCCTCAGATGCAACCCTGACCCCCTCAGGCACTTAGACCCAATCATGACCTGCCATAGACACAACCCTGGCCGCCATCAGACCCTGCGACCCACCCCTGGGTTTGTCCTGGTCTTGCCCTGGATGGGTCCTGTGTGCAGCTCAGGGTGGTCTGAGTTGGGGTAAATGGTGTGTGCGTGTTCTGGAGGAAAGGAACACAGTTCTGGTGGCGATCCTCACAGCTCATTACGTTCTCTGACTCTTATATTGACAGTAAGTATTTTAATGAAATGTAAATAAACGTTGGTCTTAGGTCTGTGCACCCATCCGAAGAGCAGTAGTTTAAGCTTAGAAGCTTCCATGAGGCGTTTCCTTCATTTCTCCAGCTTGGACGTTGCTGCCTGGTTGGAAGCCTGTGGCCGAGTGACCCCCCCCACAATAGCTAGTGGCCTGGACACTCACACGGTTCTGATGAGCTGACCAGTAAAGCCCAGCAGACCAGTTAGTAAAGAAGATGAAACCAGAACGGCTCTCAGTGGTGGCCCCCCTTCACTGGCCAGAGACTCTTCTGTGTTGGAGAGGAAGGTTGACGCATCACTCTGCAGCAGTTGTGGGGTCTTAGTGCCCTCTGCTGGCTCACAGCTGCACGGCAGGCTCACTGTTGAAGGTGCCTTAAAGATGTTCTGCTGAATCCACACCAGGATTCTGTCCAGAAGAAGAGTAAATCAAACCCAGATCTCCCCAGACCACCCCAGACCCTCCAGGCCCAACATACACTCCAGACACCTGCCTCAAACCCCCCAGGTCCCTCAGACCCCTGAGACCCCCCAATAAAGATGCGGATGCCAGCTCTGCTAGCGGTCAGAAGCCTAGACCAGCTCGAGCCCCGTGTGTCCAGAGTGGAGAAGCAGAATACAAGGAGTGTTTTTTTTTTTGTGCCCGTTTGAAATGTGAACTCATGTTTTTCTTTTCGCTTTGATTTGTTTTTATTTGACCGCCATGGTTTGATGTGTAACGTCTGTCAGCATTAAAGAGCACATGTTACATTTCTGTGGAATGGCTGTTTTTTATTGCGTACCAGTCCGTGATCGCTACAATGCTGACGCCCACAAGGACAAGGACCTCTAGTGGATGTACAGTGGCATTACACACACAGACCTGTTTCACATACACACCCCAACTAATACAGCAAACACAGACGTGTGTCTGAAGAACATTAGTATGAATAAAGCAGCACACATTTATCACAGCAGTTCAGACTTACATCAGAAATACAGACCTACATCTTTACAACACTGTTTACAAAACACACGCACAGACACTCAAAACAGAAACTGGCTTTTACTAGATTCACACACGCACTGATATCTGCATGCACGTTTCCTTTGTGCTGTCTGAGATTTTCATTAATAACTATTCATAAATTCAAAAAAGCTCATCGCAATCGACCACTGCGATAAATACAGGACCCGCCCACTTCATTACTGAGGCTGATCTTTCCAGAAGGGAAAACCCTGATTCAGCCTGACCTGAGAACCAAAACCACTGCATAGGTACTGAAGAACACACTATTCCTGAAGCCGACCCCCAAAGATCTCAACAACCAATAACCATGAGCTGGGCTGAAGAAAACTGAGAAACCTCATACTCCATTTACCACAGTAGAGAGGTTAACAAAGCCCTGGGTGCAGCTATTGCAAAGTTTCATTGAATTTTGGATCTTTTTTAGTCACAAAATTAAATAATTAGATAAAACTTCAGATCTATGTACTCAAGTAGCACCTTGAAATCTACTCAGAAATAACGTGTCTGTCATGTCCAACTTGATCCTATAGAAGTTAGAACTCTTGAGGAATTAGTGCTTCATCTTACATGTTCCCTGGACATTCTACTTACAAGGTTTTTAAAAATGTATGTATCTTTGTTTCTTTGATTATTATCAGTCTGGTTTACATCGATATCCTAGCGCAGAAAATGCTTGTTTGGGTACTAAATGACATTCGTCTGAATACAGCTGCAGGTAAAATAACTACTGGTGCTGTTAGGTCTGAATTCAGCCTTTGACACTGTTGACCAGAACATTCTGCTCTCTCTCAGGTTTGGCCTTTAGTCATTTCAGGCAGTGTTTGGAAGACGGGATATTTTGTCTCGATTGACACACGTGAATCAGAGAAAACCACCTGGAACATGTGGAGTCCCTCAAGGGTCCATTCTTGGTCCTGTCCTGTTCAACCTGTACATCCTTCAAACCCTTAAGGAGAATAGCGTGTCCTATCAGAGCTATGCAGGTGACACAGATCTATCAGCTCTTTCACCACATGACTTTGGTCCCATAGATTCACTTCATCTGTACCTCGACAAAGTACATAACAAAACCTTCTCCAATTAAAATAATGGACATTAGCTTGTTTGGAAATAAAAGGGGTGTCGGGGGTCATTTGGAGCACCCGCCTGGAATCTAGAGCATTTAAGACATCCACCAACATAAAAAAATCTTGACATGATTGTGGACAGAAATCTGACCAAATGAAAGACGTATCAAAGTCAACATTCTGACACCATAAAGTATAGCTAAAGATTAGACAATGTCTTTATTTCCTGCAGCGTTCACTATTGCGACACTCTCCTCGCTGGGATTCCCAAAAAGTCCATTAGAGCTCCAGCTTATTCAAAATGCTGCTGCAAGAGTTCACATTATTCCAGTTCTCAGGTTCTTGCACTGATCCCAGTTCAGTACAGAATTGATTAAAAAGCATTACTCGTCGTGTACAAGTCACTCAATGGTTTGGGTCCTATATATATATATATATATGTATATATGATTTGTTTCAAGTATATTCCTGGTAGGTCTCTTAGACCTTCAGGATCTGCTCAGCTAGTGGAGAAAACCTGGCGAAATGGTGTTTTTGCTTCAACAGAAGCTTTAAATATCAACACTTCTATTGCATGTTTATCCTTTTATTGATTTCTCCTATTATTTTATTTTGTTATTCTATTAATGTAAACCACATTGAATGAGCTCCGACCACAGCGTCTTCGATCCACACCCTCCAGACCAAACACTGATCCGCAGTCTGCTGGAGGCTGGTGTTTTGTGTTTGTGTGTCTAAATTATGTCAGAAGATACTTCTCTGGTTTCCTGCACCAGGAGTGGAGTTTTATGGACTAATCTGGGTTGTATCACCACCCCAGCCATGATAGTGGTCCATCAGCTAAGATTTATTCAATGTATGAAGTTTAGCTCCTATAGCTTTAGCACTGGAGCTACAAGGCTAAAAGATAATGGAAGTCTATTCCCCACCGATTAGCATGATGTTAACTGCTCTCCTGAATCATCTCATACTCTCCTTGGCCTCTAAGTTCATGGAATCTCCTGCTTCTAAACAGTTCTGCAGTTCCACACAACATTTTGGGTGTGGGGGGTACAATGCTGGGGAGATGACTCTGGAGAGCCGACTCTGGGAGGATGACTATAGTGGGGATGGCACTCAGGGAGACTCTGGAACAACAACTCAGGGGACAATGACTCAGAGGAGCCGAATCTGGGGGTTTACTCAGGGAAGCCGAATCTGGGGGGACGATTCTGGGGGTTTACTCAGGGAAGCCGAATCTGGTGGGGGGGATTGGGGATCTGATTTTTGGGGAACGATACTGGGGGTGACTTCAGGCAAGCCGACCCTGGAAGAACGACTCTGGAAGAATGACTGGAGGGATGGCTCTGGAGGGAGACTTTGGGAGGAGGACTCTGCTGGGCTCCTCGCTCTCCAGTGTTCAGCCAAGCAGTGTAGCAGAGTGTGTCTCTGGTAGTTGTATGTCTCAGATGAGGCGTTCCTCAGGGGGGACCTTTAACATGCTGTCCATTTCCAGACGAGCACCTGCTATTTCCTGTTGGCTGGGTGAATATGCTCCCTCTGATTGGCGCTTCCTGCGTGCCGTCATCAGCATGAAGACCACACCAATCACAGCCAGGAGAGCACAGCCGCATGCCAGCGGGATTGCCACCACCAGCCACGGCATCCGGTCCCTTTGAGCCTCTTTCTGCATACACACACATGCACACATACACACAGGGTCAGTACAGTGGATCAGGTTAGTCCAGAATACCAGGTCAGTGCTTTATTCAGGTCAGTACTTTAGATCGGGTCAGTGTTTAAGGACGATTAGTTTAACCTACGTTTGTCTCGCAGTATGGTCCGCTGAATCCCGCAGCGCACACACACTGAAAGAAGCTCTGACGATCCAAACACGTCCCACCATTTAGACACGGACTGGACACACACTCGTCAATCTCTGACTCGCACCTGCACAAAGATTCACAAACACACATGTAGATCATGTTCAATCGCATAGAATAATTTGTAGGTGTGTGTGAGTGTACCTGTGTCCAGTGAATCCTGGGGGACATATGCATTCAGCCCCCCATACTGCATCTCGACACACCCCGCCATTCTCACACTCCAGGTTCTCACATTTCTGAGGAGGAAGGTTCCACCTGTGGACCACCGATCACATACCGTAAGACGCTCTGCTTTGAGGTGCTTTTGTGTATGTGTGTGTTTAATTAACTGATGGGTGATGCTGGATGAAATGAGAGGGAATGCACTCACTGGCAGTGTTGGCCACTGTTGGTGCGGGCACAGATGCAGGAGTACTGGTTCACTCCATCCACGCAGGTGCCTCCATTCTGACAAGGTGAGTACTTGCATTCGTCCAAGTCCTGAGCGCAGGTGGGTCCACCATAACCTGGTTCACATTGACATTCAAACCCTGCTAGCTTGTCCCTACAGCTGCCATGGAGACAGGGCCCTGAGGCGCACTCGTCCGTGTCTGTTTCGCACGCGAGACCCTCTCTTCCGGGTGGACAGGTGCAGCGGAACAGGTGGAACAGGTCCTCGCAGGTGCCGCCGTTCTTGCAGGGCTGTGGGCGGCACACGGGAGCACCCACGCAGCCCAGCCTCGCCCGTTCACCCCGTCGCCGGCGGAAACGCACCGCCTGCGGTGCCACAACATCGTCAGTGAATGGCAGGTGAGCTCCGCCAACCCTGACCACGCCAAGGCAGCCGGTGTAGCTCTCCGCCAGCGCCACCTCACTTGTCACATCGCTGAGGAAGCTCAGACTCCCAACATGCTCTGGGGTGCTGCTGCCATCAGAGATGCCATCGACTCTGATCACCCATGGTGACGCCTCTTGCCCTGGATTTTCCATGGCGACAACGAGGTGATGCCACTGTCCGTCTGTAATGCGCCGCGACCCTGAGAACGCCACCGGCTCCAGGATGTTCTCCGCATGTAGCTCCGCCCTCACTGCACCATCCAGCAGACCGACCAGCAGAAACTCCGCCCCCCTCCACGCACGCAGTAGCACGCTATTCTCCTGTCGCGTACGTAGCTCCATGGTGACATTGGTTACCGGGGCAACCAGTGAGCCTTTAGCGGTGTAGTGGAGGGGGGAGTTATCGAAGGTGGCATTAGATACACCTGAACAGAAAAACACCTGTTACCTTTCTGTCTTTCTTAATTCACTTTCTGTCTCTCTCTCTCTCTCTCTCTCTCTCAGTGTCTCTCTCTCTCTCTCTCTCACACACACACACACACACACACACATTTACATCACACAGGATCACAGTTCTGTGTCTTATATCCACATCTGAGGAGCAGCTGCCTGTTTGTGTGTTAAGAATCTTACACTCATATCCATCAGGGAGGTCCACACAGCGTCCCCCGTTCACACACGGGTCACTCACACACCACACACGTGTCTCACACGTCTTTCCTGTGAAGTTCAGTGGGCAGGAACACACAAAATCATTCCAAGTGATGGAACACTCCCCTCCATTCAGACACGGCTCATCCTGTCAAACACACGAAAACAGGGCTTGGTTATTTCATTAGTAAAATATAATTTTCTCCTCCGTCAATGAAACTTCTCCCCTGTTGACGAATCAAACCAGCCCTCACCCCTGTCAACCAACTAAACCCCTTATTCCTTCTACAAACTCCTTCACCTGTCAACATATCAAAACCCCTTCATCGACAAATAAAACTTAGTTCTGTTGAACAAGCAAACCCTCTCCTTGTTGATGAATCAAGCCCCCTCCTCCCATCATCAGATCACCCTCACTCCTTCCATCAACAAACCAAACCTCCTCCTCCCTTCGACAAATTAAATCCCCTCGCTGACAAACCAAACCTCCTCACATCAGCAAATCAAACCCCCCTATGTTGACTGGGTGGTCCGATCCAACCCCCCTTCTTCCGTTGACAAACGGGTTTGATTGTTGACATAAGGAGTGGGAACATCAATGAGAGGACGACGTTTGATTTGTTGAAAGGAGGAGAGGCTTGATTTGTTGGCAAATTAAAGCCCCATAGACAAATCAAGCCCTCCCTCCCGTTCGACACATCAAACCCCCACAAAACAGATTCATTAGCAGCTTCACAAGTTTAAACTGACAGAGTCTCCGTTTTATCAAAACTCTTTCTTAAGTAGATATGAAATCGAAACCTGTTCATTTAATCGTTATGAACCTGCACACACAACAGTGGTATTACCCGGAGTGTGTGTGAGTACCTTGCACATGTCATCGCTGATGCAGCTGGGAAGCACGTTCTCCGCATCGTTGGGGATGTAGGTCGTGACATTGATGGTACTGTTCCATCCGTCCACATCCAGGTGCACGTCGTCCAGCCTCACATCCTGCAGACAACCCTTAAACTGATCCCCCCACTTGGCCGCCACCCCCACTTCCGGCAGCCCCCCCACATACACCATGTCCCCCTCCCGCAGTGTCACAGGGGCGATGGAGCCGAGGGGGTAACGGAACCCTGCATGGCTGAAGAACACTTGGTCCTCCTGGATCTCCACCTGCAGCTGCTGCTTGTGTCCGTCACACACGAACATGGGCGAACTCACACCCAGCCCCCCTGCGCTCACCTGCACTCGCCCCATATGCAGGTGCACGCTGAGGTGTGGCTCCACCCCCTCAGCTACTCCCGGCTCCGCCTCCCACACTTGAAGCAAGATTCCACTGGGCTTCAGGGAGCGCAGGAAGAGGGAGACGCTGAAACTCCCGCCGTGATCCGCCTGCAAGGCGAAGGAGCTGAAACTGGTCGCGCCATCGTGACCATACGTCCAGGAGGAAAACTCTGGGAGGGAGACAGAGCAAGGGTGTGGTTACTGTGTGTGTGATGATTCCCGTGTTTTCACGGGGTGATTATTTCTCAGCTCTGATTGGGTGGTAAATTCTGTGTTCTGATTGAGTGATAATCACCAGGGGTAAAATGCCCAACAGTGCAAAAGCGTTGATAATTTGAGTAACTTCCTCCTGGATCTCAGGGAAGGAAAACCATATTTTTCAGGCGAGAAAAATAATAATGACATTTTAAAATATGGCTTCTGCACCAATCAAAATTCAGTCAGATCAGGTCTAACTAATCTCAGCGCTCCTGTCACCTCGCGCCCTGCCCTGCCCTGCCCTGCCCCCTCGAATTCCCAGCCCGCCCCGGTCCTCTTTCTCCAGTCCAGAGAGGACTTATGTGCCCCTGTGGTCCAGGATAAACTATTGGTCCGAAGCTGGGTTACATGTGAGATTCGGCTGTCTGTTCTGTGTGTCATGCTGTGAGGAAAATCCCCAGCTGAAATAAATGAACCCCTGATGATCACTGTTATTAAAGCTTTTTAATAGGCTATCAGTGAGAGGTTTTAACATGGTTACCATGGTTGCAGGCTTGTCCGTGGTATGGTCTGTGGCAGGAGCACTGGTAGCTGGTCCAGAGGTCAACGCAGTCTCCCTGGTTACTGCAGGGATGGGGTTCTGCCCTACACCACTCCGTCCTGCTGCAGCCGAGCTCCAGCTCCGCCCCCTCTGCGCCCTGTGGCAAGATGGTCTGCCTGTCCACTAAGAGGTCCTCCATGCAACCCATGAAGCCACGCCCACTCTCTGTAAGGCTTAGGTACTCCTCTGGCGCTCCACCAACATACACCTGCATGAGCTGGTGGTGTTGCAGGAAGGGTGCATGGTCTGTACTATCCTCCACCCTGCAGCCCTCTTCACCACAGCCTGGCCCTTTGCTTTCCAGCAGGAGCTCCATCCGCTCAGCAGGTGCCATGGCGACGCTCACACACACATGGTGCCAATTGCCATCATTCACTAACTCGGAGGTGGCGCCCTCTAGTGAGACTCCGTCTCCGACAGACTCCGCCCGCGCTCGCAGGCTTCCTCCTACCAGCTCCAGAGACAGGAGGTGGTCCGGGCTGCCCCGGAAGAAGAGCAGGTTGTTTGGCAGGGTGGTGCGGAAGCGGAGACATACCTGCAGGGGGTGCTGCGTTTCCGCTGAGCGCCTCTTCCGCACATCTTCGGGAACCTCGAACAGAAAGAAGCCTGGCTGGGAGAAGGAGAACGTGGTTGGGGTGGAGCAAACGTCATCATAGAACCCAGGTGCACAGAGACAGGTGTGCCGATGCTCCGCCCCGTCCAGCCAGGGCCGGCAGAGGGCTCCGTTCTGACACCCATGGTCGAGGCAGCCCACTAGCTCCACCTCACACTGCCGCCCCCCAAAGGCCTGGAGGCCATTGTCTGCTTCCGGACAGTGACACACATAGTCGGCCACTAAATCCTCACACACTCCGCCGTTCACACACGGAGCACTTTCACACTCGTCTACGTCCACCTCACACTCTGCACCTGGGGGGAAACAGGAGACCCTCACACAATTACAGCACTACCGAAGATCCACACAAACAGCTACTGTGTTCAGAACAAAAACAGCTACTGTAGTTACCATAAATATAATAGTCATAACACTCACAATACTGATGATTAATAATAGTGATGTTTTATTTAAATGCTTAAATATTATCAGAAGAGTTCCTAATCCATTACAGTCTTACCCAGTGAATTAAATAAAATGTTATAGTACTGTTTATTAATAATGTTTATCAGCATTACTGTTTATTGAACATATTTTTATTAATACATTTTAAATTATTTATTTAAGACAGTACGTAGCGAACTGTGACATCTGTGTTACACCCCTAATGTATATATACTGATGTTTAAGTAAATTGTACTAAATCATTCCTAATAACTGACAATTTTATGATTACAATGGTAACAGACTCCTCTTACCTGTGAAACCGTCGGCACACACACAAGTGTAGCCATTCACCAGGTCCTCACACCTCCCTCCATTCTGACATGGCTCAGACACACACTCGTCAACGTTTGTGGAGCAGGTTTCTCCTGCACACACACACACACACACATGAACACACCCCTAAAATGTTACAGTGTATTTAACCTCATTTTTATCAACTTCACCATCACCTACATTGTAACTACCATCACATCATCATCATCATCATCATCATCATCATCACCATCATCATCATCATCATCATCACTTTCAGCATGATCACCATCATAATCATCATCATCACCATCATCATCATCACTTTCAGCACCATCACCATCATCATCATCATCATCATCATCATCACTTCCAGCACAATCACCATCATCATCATCATCATCATCATCATCACCA
>JBBPDD010310409.1:0-11560 GCA_037974585.1 Bathyaethiops greeni
TTTAAAGTGAAATGTGAATTGAAATGATGTTAAATTAATAGGGACGTACACATCCATGTGTCAGCTGGTACCCAGGCCAGCAGCCTCATTTGCTGACCCCTCCCCCGGTCCTTACTGCTCGCTTTGGTTGGCCAGCTGGTGCTCATGGCGATGCGGCTGTGAGGTGGCTGAGAAAGTTTATGAACATCAAGACTCAGGAAGCCTTTGCATCTGCTGCAAGAACACCCCCTCACACACACACACACACACACACACACACTTCCAGCTTCGTCAGCTGAGAGATCAGAGGGACAGCTGGCTCTGCTCCTCCAAGATGCTGACGTCACCCTACAGGCCCCTCTGTACCCCAACCCCCAACCCCCACCACACACACACACACACACACACACACACACACACACACACACACACACACACACACACGCACTTATTATTAGCCCTAATACTCCACCAAATGTTCACACTTTGTAATCATGTTTTCATTTGAATCAAAACTTTCAGTGTGTGTGTTCAAGTGGTCTATCTCCGTCTGCTGTGTTTATTGTGCATGTTCCGCGAGGTCCGTTTTATTATATTGTTTCATTAAGTAGCATTAGTCCATCTGTCACACTGAAAGGTCAAGGGTCGCCTGCCTATTTGTGTCTCTTATTGATTTAGCACTGAAGCATTAAATTCTTTATTGTTAACAAAATTTAATTAACAGCTTGTCATTATGTCTGGGTTGGATTAAATTTGCTCAAGTGATTAATGTGGAGAGAGTCATATGGAAAAATGAAGTCAGCAGCTGGTAGATGATTGTGATACCAGTCGGTCTGTGGAGCTCAGCACAAAGGGCAGCTCATGACCATGATTTACCAGAACAGGACGAGACAGTTTTATTATTTTCTCCATATTGGGATCAGACATTCAGAGATATTTTAGATGTACAGAGAGGGTGTGTAGTCTATTGAAACAATATCCTTGTTCAGTACAAAACCAACAGATTTAAACACTAAGTACTGAGCTGTGGTTCAGCTGTTTTAGGATCAAGGGCGTAACTGTTTGTTTACTTTTTACATACTGACTTTGGTGTCTGGGGTGTACAGGCATGGGGAAGAAATGGCAAAGGCTAGAACGTTTTTCTAAAATATACATAAAAATATTGTTATCTCCCCACAAGAATTATGTGATAAATATTCTGGGTGATCAAACACCCAGAGAACGAACCCTCTTCTTGTGTGATGTTAACTGTGATTAAATATATTTCTCCATAAATTATTACTTTTTTCATGCATAAATTACAAAACATCCAGGTAAAACATGCATTTTCTGCTCAGAATTCAAAAGTATACTTTACTTAACTATCACCCTTTATTAACAAGTTGTGGGACTCTCTATGTATATGAACACCAAATTTAAAAAAATATATTTACAAAGAGTACAAAGCATGTAATTAAACAAAATTATTAAAATTAAGACAATGTGTTTATAAGGACCAAGCTTATAATATACACTCAAAGAAATGACTCTGGGGTATAGTAATATATATTCCTTGAAAAATAGTAGTTTTTACACTGCAATATTAATTTTGGAGGGAACTCAATAAAGACAAAAAAAATTACACAATTAATTTGTGTAATCAATTTACTGAGTGGGACAAGCAAATCTCACAAGAAATTCTCAAATGTTATTTAAATGTATTTCTGTCAAGGCACTACGCCTGAAAACACTAAGTAACCTTTATTTAGAAAAATTAGGTCTTCATTTGAACATGCGCAGAAAGTCAGAAGGCATGACAAGAAGTAGTTTGGAGTCGAAAGCGGGAATCGCCGCTTTAGCAATCCTACAGACAGTTTTAACAGTAAACTCGCTCCTGTGTGTAATGGAGGCTTGCGTTCTAAATGTAGTAAACCAAGTCTCAAACAACAAAGCAGCTCTTAAAATATTGTGTGTAGCCGGCAGACAGAACTGGTTCCCATGAGCCTTTGCGGGTGGAGTGTGTGGCCTTTGGGCCATTAAATTGTGTTTTGGGGATCAATTAAGGGGGGAAGTAGATGTGTGTGACGTTTAATGTGTCTGTGTGTAAATTGTGTGTCATTTTGTATGCTGGATCCATGTTTTGACAGTCACCCTCCACTAGAGTGCTAGTGGTGCAGGTGGGGTGGCAGGCGAACCGCAGATTTCTTGTTGGATAAATCGGTGTGGTACTGAGTTGGAGGAGTAGTTCACGTTGTATGGGAGGCTTGAAAGCTGTAAAGCTGTCAAAATACAATGAAGCTTGTTAAGACCCAGGATGTCTTTACATTCTGTCTCTTATGCTCGCCTCGATATTTAAGAACAGTAAATAAATGTTGTTTAATAGTTGCAATATTAAGCATTGCAGACATATAGTCAATTAATATTAAATTAGTATTCCAACATGAAAATAATCCGTTAACATGTAACATTTACTCAATGTTTCTGAGTACATGTGACTGCTCATGTATATGTTAGGGTAAATTTGACTTGATTCTCATAAGTAAGTTGCACTCGATTACAGCATTAAAATTTACTCAAAAGAATTGAGTGCAAATTGTTACTACATTTTTTTAAAGTAAATTCTATTAGTTATTTCTTTGAGTGCGTAGCCAATAGGATCAGCATAACTTCAACTAGCCCTAGCTACCACAATCACAATTAATGCTAGTTTAACTAAAGATAGTTAAGTGACAGTAAGGACCCGAGGATTGGAGTAATGTGTCCTCTTTTCTTATTTTTGTAAGAACTCTAGCAGCAGCATTTTGAATAAGCTGTAGCTGTCTAATGATTTTTGAGACCAGCAAAGAGGTTATTCTGAGAAGTACATATGTGTTGTTAGGGCAGAGGTAAAGACACATTTACATTTACATGTACCAGACGCTTTTATCCAAAGCGACTTTCATTCCCTGACTACAGGGGACAGTCTCTCCCTGGAGCAACTTGGGGTTAAGGGTCTTACTCAGGGACCCAGTGGTGGTGTGCTGAGGGTAGGATTCGAACCCATGACCTCTTGGTCCAGAGGCAAGTATCCTACCCATTGAGCTACCTCCACCCCGTGGGAGTGTAGCAAAACTAAGACTTGAGAAGACATTTGTTGTCAAATGTAGTCAAAGGCATCAGTCTTCACAGATGAGTAGAGGTTGTTTCTGCAGCAAAGGGAACAAATTAGTAATACCCTTGATTTCAGTAAAAAAAAAAATATGGGCATGTGTCTACTGACTTTTGGACACATATTGTACCTGGGAATATTTCATCCCCTTTACTATTCTGGAGTTTACTGGTCAAGTCTTCCCATCCTCATGCTGATGAGTCACAAAACTTGTTGTAATGTGTGCATTTGTTTGTGATTGAAAATTGCAGAAGCCATCTGTTCTCTCTTCAAAACTCTGAATCATTTGGAAAGTCTTGATTGTGTCAAGAAGCATCTAGACAACCACACATTGCACATGTACTGTCACGCTCATTAACACACTTTCTGACTGAGACACCTTTATCCCAGGATTTTGTCTTTGGCTAGCATTACCTCATTACCTCAGTAGCCTTTAGTCAGTTCTGAAGTTCATATCCACTTTTCTGCTCAGTGTTTAAATGTGCAGCTGTTTGTGTAAACAGGTGTGCATAAAAGAAAGGAAGGAAAAACTCCTTCCTACTTTTTCAGAACTCCAAGGCATTCTGAGCTCATCATATTCGAGGCCAATAAATACAGAATGCGCTACAAAAGAACTACTCCTGATATCGTTTCCAGGACAGATCTTCAGGTTTGTCTGGAACCATGATCAAAATGACCGGATCAACAAATTCATTTTTTTTTCAAGTCTAATCTTGGTCTTAACATTTGCCTTAAATTAATGGTCATGTAATGATGTCAACAGGTCTTATAATCGTTTTTAATTAATCTCGGCCTGGGGTAAGGAGTACTAACTTTGTCTTCAGAAAAGTATCCAATGTTTCTTTTATTTTCATAATTTTCATAATTTTATTTGAATGAAAGCACAGCTGTGTGAAGTTTGCAGAACCAGATAGCAGCATTGCAACATCTGAAACCTCTCATACTTCTGAACTGTGTGCTTATAAAGTGTTGATTACACGATTACACGATTTTATACATTATTTTATACATTACTGTTGCATTTAGCAGGATTTTGCCAGTATTTTGTGAAGCTTGTTCAACTTTGCTCCAAATGCTATGAAAGAGACCATTTATGAGCAGAGCCTGCATAGGTCAGTTCCAGGCTTTTAACCTTTAGGAACTGCTGCCTTACAGCACATGTCTCCATCACTCGGGGCTCACAAAGAAACAGTGAGCAGATTCCAGCACACCTCTCACAGCGACTCTGCTCCCTGTGTGTTCTCCCAGCTGCTGTTTGCCCTGCTATCACTAAAGTGTGAGGGTGTGTGTGTGTGTGTGTGTGTGTGTGTGTGTGTGTGTGGCCAACAGCATTGGGAAACATACACAAGAAGTCTTGTCCTTGAGTCCTCTTTTCTGGTTGTGTAGCCTTTGGCACCAACCTGAACGTGCCTAATTACTGACCACTGCAGTTGTTTATTGTTTATTATGATTCTTTATTTGCATACATTCTACTGGAATTCAGTGTAATGAGGCCCCCGGAAAGGCGCTAGGTACCCGAGACACTAGTAACGATTAAGCGGTTACAAAAAATGAATAAATGAATGAATAAGGGTATGAAAGGAGTGCTAGCATGATAGAGGGGCGCAAGTGAGCTCGGAAATCAGACAGCACAGTGAGGTAGAAACTACAAATCTGGAAGTCAAGAATGAGGCCAACTTACTCTATTCTGCTGGGTTTTATCAGTATTTCAAAGTCTGCAGGGTGTACTGTCACTAACACTCGGAGGCTAACATCTTACACACAGTACAAAAGACTGACAGAGCAATATTCTTTTGGGGTCCTTGAATTTCTAGTAATGCATTTAAAGCAACGCATTTGATCTTAAGCCAAACAGCATGTATAAAACATATTTTCTATTTTTTCTGCAGCCAAAACTTCATGATGTCACACTCATCGCAGCAGGTAAAGCTGGCCGGGGGAATCTTCTCTACTCTTTTGTTCGTGCTCTCCTAAAGAAGAGGAAGCAGCATCAGTTTCATAATCCCATTGTGATGATGTCATGGACAGGTGTAAGTTACACTGTTTTGCTGGCCGGTTTCATCCTGTTTGCTTTGTCTGCTGTGCACAGGAAACGCAAAGACAACAGAGCTCCCCATGGACAGGAGCATGCCTGCTTTACCTGCTTTATTGCAGAACTGCGAAAAGCTTGCTCTGTGTGGCTGTGGTCAAGGCTTTGTGTGGCAGAGCTAGAGGGGAGACAGTCCCAAGTCCCCACTGCTCTCATCTTACCGATGTCTTTGGAAATCAGCATCATGTGACCCTGCTGAAGGTAGAAGTGCACTTTATTGAGGGTGGGAAAACAGAGAAAGAAAATGAGAGATCACGTCCTTAGTGGCAATCCTATACTCTTAAACATCATGGTTCCTTGGATGGGGCATATGGTTCTAGGAAAAAGGTTGAATGGAATCTCTAAGGAATCTTTATGTTATGTGGGGATTCATTGACCGTCAAAAACATCTCATTAACAAAAAGTTTCTTTAAAGAAACATTTAATGAAATGTTCTTTAGGAAACCTACAGTGTCTATATTATGCCAGAACCTTCATTCTGACTCTGGCATTCTTTCTTAAGATAGTTAAAGAGTCCAAGTTTTCTCTTTCTGTGTGGCAGAAGAAGGTGATACAGGTATGTGTTTAACAGAAAGGTCAAGTTGCATCTTTATTAACATACACACTGTAGCTACAAACGTGTCGGAGGAAGTCAGAGCAGGAAACATGTACAAACCTGTACATTTCATTTACGTTTCATTAATTCGTTTCTAGATCATTGGCAGAAAAGTGACAATAAAAGTTTTTATTTTTAGAAAGCTTGATGCGCCTCTGCTGTCCACTGCCCAATAGTGCGAATGGGATGAAGAATGTTCAGTTAGTCTGAGTGTTCCAAGGGTAGAACATCCATAACATAAACTGTTCTTTGAGTGACAGGAGCCAGTCAAATAAAAATATCATGAAAAATAGTTTGTTATGCAGCACCATTTTGTCACTTGCCTGGCATCGTCGTTTTGGTCAGAATTTGAAATCCGGGGGCATTTACCAAAAATACTTCTGTTGACCAGACAAGTTCAAAAGGGTTCTTAGGGTGATAGACAATAATTTCCAGCTTCTTTTTAATGTATAAAATGACATGGAAACGACATTAAACCAAGTAATAAAACAAATGCATGAATTACATTTGTGGTCAAAGTTACATGAAAAGCTACAATTTTATGACATGTTTTAAACAAAATGCATGAATTTATATATCAAAGAATTATATTAGTCCAAGATATTTGAAACACAAACATTTTCAACCCCATTTAGCTGTAAATTGGTGAAAGGCCAAAGGAATCCATAAATAACTAAAGCAGGACTGGAACTATGAAATATGTCTTTAATGATATTAAAAGCATCTTGCAAATATAAGCCTTGGTAGATGCTGAACAGTAGATAAAAGTATCGCCATATTGAGAAAGACCACTAATACAATATGCAAAATCAAGGGAAGAAGCCCTAAAATGATCCCTGAGGTACAACCACTATGAAAGAAGTGGAAACAAAACTCTTAATCTAAACACAATCTACCTGTATTGAATTAAATAAATATATTTCAGAGAATGGTGTCTTCAAATAATCCTGTGTTTGTAAGTCTAGATTTCAGTGCTATCTAACTCAATGTGCCAGAATTCTTCAATCCATTTCAACTCAATAAATGGGTTTATGCAACCCTTTATGGAACTTGGTGTCATTTATGTCTTTCAGGGTCATTGTGATCATTGTCTTTTCTAAAACCTGATTATCAGATATTATTTACTTTTTATTATATACTTTCTTGGATGCTTTATGTTACTTTATGAAAGAATTCTTCCATACAGTTTGGTGCTGCATAACTTATTTCTGAAGCAGTTTAGTAAAAATGTATCTGAACTCTGCCTCACATGCAACTAAGTGTGCGGCTCTCTCACCTGCTCCATTCATTTATTGTCGTTATTCCCTCTGAAACTTGTTTCTGAAGCACCGGATGAGGCATCTTTATGACAAAGTTGTAAAGATGACATACTACTGTGCTCTTCTTTTTTAAGCAAGCATACCATGAGGAAGTCCTACACAAAGCATTAATATGAGCTCATCGGGATCAAGTGGCAAGGGGTTAGATAACATCACCTCTCTTGAAATATAGAGAACATGCTGCACGGTGAGAAAAAAAAAAACAGATCTTGCTCAAACTATATGTGAAACAGAGCTTGTTGGTGGAACATTGCACGTTGGTAGAACTGTACCCCATATACATTCCTGCAGTTGTTTCACAGGTTCTGGATGTAACTAAAGAGGCTGTGAATGTGGCATTCTGCTTTTGAGTTTATATAAACAGAGAAAGTACCCATGCAATGTTGTGAACACTATCTTAATTATCTTTTATATATAAAAACTTGTGCAATCTTTTGGGACACCAGAATGAATGCTTTGCGCATGTTTAATGTAGATCACCTGATCATAACCTCTTATGACAAATCCCTTACACAACTAGAGATGTGCTTTTTTATACGGGCTAAATGTGCTCCTGTTGCACTGGCAGTACAGTAAAATGTAAAGGATACACATTCAGGTGCCACATTTATGCATCTAGAGATTACATTTACATTTACGGCATTTAGCTGACGCTCTTATCCAGAGCAACGTACATCAGTGCCTAAGAATTCCACAACTGTTTCTTACCTGAAAAACAGCTTAAATCCATGTCAATTATTTAACCAAGTCAGAGCATCTATACAACAACTGTCCAAATAATAACTAGCCAATGCCTAACCCAACAATACATGAGGCCTAGAGAAGAACAACGTAAGTCATAGAGAAGGTTATTTTTTTGGAAGAAATAAGTAAGCAGTAGGAAAGAGACACAGTTAGTGCTCCTTGAAGAGGTGGGTCTTCAGGCGACGCGTGAAGACCGTGAAGGACTCTGCCGTTCGGACCAGAAGAGGGAGTTCATTCCACCAATGGGGAGCCAGGACTGAGAAGAGTCTTGACGCATGTTTCCCTTTTCTCTTGAGCGTCGGAGGCTCAAGAAAAGATTAGTTGGCATATATAGAAACAGGTCATCATGTATGAAAATGTGGTATGACCTACATAGTAGCACAACTGAAATGAAGGCACTTTCAATGGGCCAATATATGCTAATATAATTTACAACTCACGCATGTATTAGACATATATGTACACACACCTGGATTCCACTTTAAGGTACTTGAGTGGAAATGACTGCATCAGACTTTACTTTTTGTCATCTTGCAAAATTTATTTTGTGAAACAACAGTGACAAAATGGCTCAGAAGCATGATGTGCCCCCGTTCAGGGTAAATGCTACCTTGAAAAGCTATGCTACAATTCTGATTGCAAACATGAACAAATCAAACAAGAGACTGAAACATAAATAAATAAAATAAAAAGGTTATTTACAATATATATTTTTCCATATTTACAAAAACAACAGCCCGTCTCATTTTCTTTTTTAAAGCTTTACCTGTTTCCCCAAGTCATGGTGATTAGTCCCGCCTGGTTCGACTTTTCACCTCAGTTGTGAAATCCCCAACTTACGCCTGCTCTCCCTTGCTTGCACATATTCAATTGTTAACTAATAAAGACCCCCTGCAACGACTTGGTAAACCAGTTTTAGGACATTCGGTTGATTATTAAAAGTCAAATTAATCTGAACAGGGAACAGGGCCATGCATGAAGAGCAGGACAAACTTCTGGTAACATTTCTTCAAGCAACAACAGCTCTTTGATGCACTTTCCAGGGTCATTTGCAAGTAAATGGTTGGAATACGAGGAATCTTGAGATTCAGGCTCAATGGGGAAAAAGAATCCCTTGGGCTCATATGATTGTAGGGCTGTTAACCAAGTGGACAGTAAAAATCACCATTTTGGGTCACCTACAGTGTGGGAGCCCACAGGTCAAACACAGTGTAACCTATAGTCCTATAGTGGAGACCATCTTGAGCTACAGGTGTAGTTGTGCATCACACAGACCAGTGTCTTCATTGTCTAAAACAACCTTATAGATTCTGCTACATTTCTTCTTTTTCTGATGCATTCTCCAGCAGTTTCTCAAGCCAGGTCCGGTGGACAATAAAGCAATAGTCCTGAGAAGTTGTCGTGTTTGGCTCGACCATGCGAGGCTCTTTCCTTCACTCAGGACTTCCTTTGGACTTTCCAGCCACGGACAGGGCAGCCCTCTTTTCCCCTAAACAGTGTGAAGACCTGGGGGAAGGGAAAAAAAAGCACATGGGTTGCCAGTAAAGGCGTACAAACTGGATACAAGAGCTACAGAACCTCCCGGTGAAGAGATTTGTAGAGTAGAAGGCAGGAGTAGAGCTGAAAGTCATACTCCTCCCTGCCTCCGTCACCATTCCTGCAGCGTTTCCCGCCACAGTGACGCGCGCGCTCCCCTCCCCCAATCAGATCCCACCACACCTAGCCGGTCGCCATGGCGCCGAGAGCGAGTCGCTGCTCTCTGATAAACAACAACCCGAGCTCAGACAAGACGACCAAATACTACTATACTCCAGACTACCACACCCCCAGATACTACACTACAGACTACTTTCCATTAAACTACCACAAAGCACATTGGATAATACACTACAGACTACCACAAAACACACAAGATACACGACAGACTACATACAGCCACCCACCAAATACTATACCCCCTACATACCTTCATCGTATCCTTTTTCGTGGTGTTTGCTCCTCGGCTGCAGAAGGGCTTGACTTTTTGCTGCTGCTCTCACGAAGCACCCCTCCTTCAATGTTCCTTCGTTTAACATAAAAGTCTAAAACATACGAATTAATGTTAATTTAACACCCCAATAACAGTTAAAGAGATTATTTATCGACCTGTTTTCACTCCTACCTGTCATACGAGTGGTGGTCAGTGGTGAGGGTCTTTTCCTGGGCACTGTTCTGCAGGTCAGTTTTCCAGCGCTGGGTTGGGTCACATTTTCTGGAAGGAGGCAGCTCTCCCTGCAGCTCCCACCATCACTCTGAATCGTGTCCTCTCTTTTATACAGCTGTGAGGGTTTCTCCCCCTCCTCCAGAGCCATGTTTCTCCCTACTCGGACACACTCCTGGTAGAAACCTGGGGACGTTTCTCCAGGCGTTTCCTCCCACTCGTACTGCCCGAGCAGAGGCACTCCGGTGCTGAAGTTGAAGTTCCACCTCCTCTGGTCCCTCTCAGCGATTTCACGAAACTTCGCCTTCATTTCTCGGTTCAACTCGTCGTGGTCTACGGGTCCGAACAGGCTGCGGCAGACCCGCGAGCGTGGCGGCGTGTCCCTGTGGACCAAGGGGAACGTCCTGGAAGAGGCCAGGGTCCCTAAAACACTGCTGCTGGAAAACTCAACCTTGGACATCGCCGCGTCTCAGAACAAAAAATCGAGACAAAAAAACAGATATACGAGACCCAGAGGGACAAGAAATGTGCGCTACGACCACTAAGAGGCGTGCTCACGAGATAAACTACACCTCAGCCCCCACCTTCCTCCTTAATCCGCAGCTCTGAAGGATTGTAATTTAAAGTCCCCTCGGCTCTCCAGGTACGTGTAGTCCCACATGGGCTCCTCCCTCTCTGACCGAGCCTCGCTTCCTACATTCTCATTGGTCTGCCAATCCTTCCCCTTCGACAGAGTCCCGCCTCCGCCGCGCAATTGTTTGTTTTCTGCTCCTCCTTCTCGGACAGAGCCCCGCCTTCCTTGCTCTCATTGATCCACCGCTGCTCTGGGGCGGCGCCAGGGAGTGAGAGACTCGTGATTTGTGTTCGAGATGAGGGGGGTTTGGAGGTCCGTTTGAAGCTGCGGAATTGTTGAGCAGCCACTTTTTGCAAGCGGCGATGTTTGAGCTCAGCCCTTCCCCCTCTCTCTCTCCTTAGGCGGAGTTTACAACCGGTTAACCACAGCAGGGCAGATTAGTAGTATTCAGTGCCACAGGGGTTAGTGGTTTAAATCTACGCACGCCGGAGTGGTTGATAATCAATCTGACTTAAATAGTAAACACGTGGCTTAAACCGCCTGTAGTGGACAATACTTTCGCAGTCATAGCCCTATTTGATTTCTATAAGGAAAATATATTTCACTAATGTGAATGTCTCTACCTCCCTCTTTGGTAGTCTCGATGAGCCTTTGCATGGGTCTAGTGTCTATGCTTTCAAGATCTAAATCTTCACATAAAAACATCTGGAGACTTTAATGTAGAGGTTCGTGTGCCACAGCACCCTCTGTAGATGGGTTTTGGTGCACAGTGTTGCAACCCCTCGGCATTTAACCGTAAAAACCTGAACAATTTCGCCCTCTAGTGGTTTTCTTGCGTTTTGCACCAACACCCCGCCTCTACTTACACTATATCAGTGGTTCCCAAACTTTTTTTGCTGGGCCAACATTTGGTAGAATTTTTTGCTCCCACGC
>JBBPDD010310523.1:0-11547 GCA_037974585.1 Bathyaethiops greeni
TATATATGGTGCTCATTAAGTTTCAAGAGGCTAAAAAGCATGTTTTTGTCAAGTCTTATAAAACTGTGTGACTACGGGTGCAGAAGGATATAAAGTAATATTTGGAAAAGGCACAAAACTCACAGTAAATTCAGGTATGACATTCATACACTTGAAAATGTACAGTGACTATAATTACTGTAATCCATATAATGCCAGTTAAATAATTTCATGAATGTTTAAAACTATGCATGCCAAAGGATAGAATTACCTTTGCCCAGTTAAACATCCAACCAGAAAGATAAAACAAAGACATTTCTTGAAGTAGATTAGAATGTTCTTAAAGGTAAGTTGTTACCCTGATGTAATCTATTTTGTGGCTGCTGGTATTAGCTATAAACCCACCTTTGGTCAAGGAACAAAACCCAAAATATCTGCAAGTAAGTGATGATATAAATTGCTGTAGAAATTTTTAATGAATGTGACATTTTTTTATCTAAAGTTCATTGACAACAGTACATAAATGGTTACAAACTTCCAAATTCTATGAAAACAATATTCAAGCTGTTGCATTTGAACTTTTATAGTAATTTCATTAAAAATTTTGCAAGTACAGGTACAGTTTAATGTTGATGAATGGATGAAATTTGATTAAATATAATGAAATATCCCAAACCCCAACAAATAATGTACTGGAGATCCAGCATAATAATAATCTATAACAGTTTTTATCTTTAAAAAGTTTTTAACGATATTTGTTGGTATTCTGCATATTTCCGTATTTATTAAGTATTTGATATGTATCGTTAATGTGTGTGTGTGTATGGTGGAGCAGACAAGCTTATCTTTGGTGCTGGAACTCGACTTGTTGTTGAGTCAGGCAAGTGTTTTTCTTGACTAACATGTTTCACTGCTTTGGTTCAGTTTAGTGGAAATGGAACTGACTTCCGAAGTGCATTTACATATTGTGGTGGCGGTAGCTCAGTGGGTAGGATACTTGCCTCCGGACCAAGAGGTCACAGGTTCGAAACCACTGGGTCCCTGAGCAAGACCCTTAACCCGAAGTTGCTCCAGGGAGACTGTCCCCTGTAGTTAGGGAATAGAAGTCACTTTGGATAAAAGCATCTACTAAATGCCGTAAATGTACATATAAACAATCATCTCATAATTTAAATAATTACAGCAGGTCTCAGGATGCTGCACTGTTAATGTAATTCAGTGTAACAGTGTGTGTCTACCAACTATGGAGGGAAGCTAACATTTGGGAAAGGTGCAAAACTTCTAGTTCAGTCAAGTAAGACATTTTATAAAATATTTTGTGATATTGTTGATATTGTGATATTGTAAAATAAGTTTAGTAAGCCAAGACTTAGCCATGTAAAATTAAGTCAATTCTTTAATTAAAAATAGCTCAAAAAGTTAAGTCAGCAAGCTGGCTACCATAAAAGATCATTTTATGGGCTTCCAAATGTCAATAAGTGCTTATTGCTCTGTTACTTACTGCTAAAAGTTCTCAAATTTAAAATAGCCAGGTTATTTACTCTTTAAGAGTAAAACGATCAATTTTTTATAAAATATTCTGATTCAGAAGACTTTACTGTCTGTCAGCAGAGGCATCATTAGCACACCCAATCATTTAAGGCTATAGTTTAATTTGTTCATATAAGACATGCATATAATAATTTTAGTGACTACTGTCTCTTGTGACAGTTTTATCTTGTACTTTTATCTTAAAACATACAGTATCTAGATATACATGTTGCAGTATGGGCTGCATGTTTACATTTATCAATTCATTAGATAAATAATATGCAACTGATTATAATGTCCCAGAGGACAAAAGTTTTGCGAAGACGCATGTTTCTAAAATATCTACATTTATAGATGAACAGCTAAATTTATTAGCTATTCATATATAACTGTAGATATTTTATAAACATGTGTATAATGTATTACTACAGTTAAACAGTGCAGTAAAAATAAAGCGGAGCACAGCTGAAATGACAGAATCTACATTAATTTGTTAAGACGGATAACACAGTGTGACTGGCAGTGGTGCAGGATATAAACTAATATTTGGAAAAGGCATAAAACTTACAGTAAATTCAGGTAGGATATGATTTTTTTTTCCAATGGTCATGTAATTACTGAATATGTAGAATCTAATGAAATTTGGTGCTATTAATTTTGATTAGCACAGAATGAAATATAAATTTAACCTACAGCACAGTTTCAAACTGTGCAGATGTGCAGAACAAGCATCAAATGATGTACCTAAAATGCCTTTATAACTTTCACCTGTAAAAACAATAAATGTACAAGTTTTAGTGAACATTTTTACACTACTGTTTGGAATTTAACATGTAAAAAGTACTATTGTTGACTCTGGTAACTGTAAAGGCCTTAAACACTGTGTGACTGATACATATAAGCTTATATTTGGCAAAGGAACAAAGCTTAATGTCAACCTAAGTAAGTTAACTGCATTTTACATTGAAATTTAAGTCATTATTTACATGAACATTTTAAACTTCTGATTTTGAGTAAAATTTATGGTGAAACTGTCTAATACTAGCTTTAGTTCTAATTCTGATTTTAAACCGAGGAACTGCAATGTTGAGAGTGACAGTTTGAGCATTTAATTAAAAATAACAGTGATATATGCAGTGATAATTAAAGGTTGTTGCCTCTGAATTTCACATAATCCAAAAGCTCTAGGACCAAAATGATTGTTGAAACAAGTAAGTCCTAAGTTACAAAATGTTTTTATCAGTTTTGTTGGATGTTATATTTTCTAAGGTGAAACTGTAGGTGAACTAATAGCTCGGTTTAGAAGTTTTTGCTGCATGGACTTACACTGTGTGAATGATGGAGTTAAGTTCATTTTTGGCACAGGCACCAAGCTGATAATAGAGACAAGTAAGTTCATTACATTGTTTAACTTATTGCGTATTAATATTTCTAGTGTAATTCCAGTGAATATTCACTTTTAACATTGAATCATTCAAATTCAAAATAAAGTTACATATGTTTTATTAACTGGAGCTGCAAACAAGTTACAGACTGAACTGGGGCTTTTAGGGATTTCTTAAAAAGTAGTTTTTTCAATGCATTAAACTACTGCAGGGCTTACTGTTAGTGGCAAACCTATTTTTGTGTGACTGTATAACAATGTGTGACTAACTCTGGACAGAAAATAATTTTTGGGAAAGGAGCAAAGCTTACCGTGATGGCAGGTAGGGGCTTTTATTTTGAAATGTAAAAATTTTTATGTAACTACTTACGTATGTCTTAAAGTGCTTGTGTTGATAAATATTAATGGATAAATCAATTTATGTATCTAAAATGTAAAATAGCATGTTTTATAATGAAGCATAAACTTGTTAGACTAAACTTTTAAATGAAAAAATATATTTAAAAAACTAGTCAGCATTTCTTCTATGCAATCTATGTCTAAAGTAAAATTTGATTATATATATGAATCTACAGTATTCTAGCAGAGTAAATATAGGTGAGGAATGTAACAGTGTGTGACTGATGATGGAATCAGGAAAATCTATTTTGGATCTGGAACTAAAATTTTTGTTGAGACAAGTAAGTTTTCCATAAGAAATTAAAAGTTAAACAAATAGATGTCATTGTTTTTATTTGTTTAGGCTAATATTTTCCAAAAATGATTCCCCACATGCATCTTAAGTAGTTACATCTAAAAACAGAAAAAAAAATTGGGTTGAATTTTCATGTAATAGACCGTGGGTGTAATTTTAAACATATTATGATAATCTTTTGCCACAACAACAAAAAATACCCCTTTACTGTCGGAGTGCTGAACAGCATTTAACATAACATCTAAAATATTTGATACAAAATATTTATTTCTTGCTAAAATCTTTTAGCAAATTCTTACATGTCTGCCCATGCGGTGTTGGCATTTTTTGTGAGGCTGTGTAACTGTGTGTGACTAGTAATGCACAGAAAGTAATATTTGGAAAAGGAACAAAGCTTACAGTTACAGCAGGTAGGGTTTTATTTGTAACTTTTCCTTTTACTTTTAAAGTAATTATCAGAAATTATGAAGTCTACTGTATATGGTACTGGTTTCTATATTGGTTTGGGACATTGGAAACAAAATTAAACAGCATTTTTGTGACAATACAGTTATTTAAATGGATATTTTATGGTTGTATTTCCTGAATGTCTAACGTTGTATGACCAGATACAATCATATTTAGTGAAATATGATTGTCAATTTATGCAATCTCACTCTGGCTTAGTGACAGTACAAAAACTATTTTTGAAAATAAGGAATGTTGAGTGCTAGTGAAATATAATTGGCTATGTCAGTTGTAATTACTCCATGAGACTGGAGACTATTTGCAAATGGAAAATTCAGTGTGTGACAGACACTGGAAACAGAAGAATATACTTTGGTTCTGGAACAAAACTGTTCATTGAATCAAGTAAGTGTTCTATAAAAGTTATGAGGATGTGTTAGTATTAAAGTTATTTGAATTTGTTCAGATAGAGCTGCCATCATTTTTTTTATTTATAGTGTGTTTGTATGCCAATTGTTTATTAGTATAATACAAGTTTCAATCATAACTTTGCATATAACTCATTCATGAAATTAAATTTTTGTTACGCAAAGAGACAATGTGATCTGTTCTCTAGACTGTTTGCAAAGTTGTTCTTTATTAGATTTGGTGAAAATAGACTAAACATTCCTTAATTGATTTCTAACACAAGCCTCTAAATACAACAAACCTTAATGTTTAATCTAATTCTGTAATTATTAAGTAAATTCACTCATTTATATTCTTTCATTAGTTTCTACCATAACCTTAGAGATTGCCACTTAATCAGTTTTTGTGTTGCTTTAAAACTGTGTGTGACTGGTGGTGGCGGACAAAAAGTAATATTTGGGAAAGGGGCCAAATTGGCAGTGATGTCAGGTAATGTTTAATCTTTCTACTAATATTTCTCTATATATTTTGCATCTCTCTTGTTTACAGAGATGTTCATGTTGCCCTGTACAGATGTATTTAAGTTGATTGGATGTGTTATTTTCTGGTAAATAGTTATTTGTAATCACTATAAATTGCCAGGTTTAAATTATTGGCAACACATATTTAAAAAATGGCTATAGGTTGAAGAATAAAAAAATATTGGACTACTCCAGTAGTTATTGCTCAGGGTCAGTACAGTGTGTGACTGCTGGTGGAAACCAAAAAATCTACTTTGGCTCTGGAACCAAACTGATTGTTGAAACAAGTAAGGACTTTTATTACAGTAAGAATTGTGCTAATCGTGCTAATAATGTAAGGTATGTAATCTTATATTAGATGAGATTATGCATCATTGAATATGCTTCTGCAATAAAGTACTTATTCCACCATAAACACCAAACATATCATTAACAAATACAATAGAAATTCTGAAATGAAATAAATGAAATTAAATATGTATTTATCATTACTGTAGATAAAGTGGTTTTACTTTACTGGTATTTTTAAGTGATAAACTTCAAAAGTAATGTGTGATTTTCTGCTTAACAAAATTTCATTTAAGACGGTACATTTTTGTTGCTTAGTGTAACATTGTGTGACTACTGGAAGTGGAGTTAACAAGATTTCCTTTGGAAAGGGCACAAAGCTAATCATTGAGACAAGTAAGTTGTCAATATATAGTTCAGTGGTCCCCAATCCCCGGGCCGTGGGTCATGTGGTACCGGTCCGCGGGTTGCACAGAAAAAAAAACAAAACGTGGAGGTTACCCGTGTTATGTTGTTGGCTCGTTGTTATAAAAATGCTGTTAATAAAGCTGCGAGTACACATTGGATTTATGTTTATAATTGTATTTTAAAGATACCCCATTATTATATTTTTAAAATATCCCCATTTTTATGCGTCTCATTTATTTGTATAAATACGTATATGTATATTTATCTGCCACTCCTTAAAGACCGGGCCGTGAAAATAGTTTCTGATATTAAACCGGTCCGTGACGAAATAAAGGTTGGGGACCACTGATATAGTTTACCTTACAGACATCTTGCATTATATGTTATATGTACCATTATGTTTTACAAGTGTGATATGCAGCACATAAGATCATTAAATTATATTTAATGTTATTTAAAGTTGTGGATAACTTGTGGATAAGTTAAGCAGAGCTGTTTTTTTCTGTGGCCAAAATTTAGCTAAATCTTTTTCAGCAATTAGGAAAAAATGTGTGTGTGTGTGTCAGGTAACCTGCTTACTGTGTAGCCATAAAATAGTGTGTGACTGATGCAGGACGAAAATTAATTTCTGCCAACGGCACACAACTCTCAGTAATATCAGGTAATGTTTAAATTTGAACTTAAGATGGCGAACAAAATAATACAAGTGAATGACTAAATTCTAGATAGAATTCTGAAGGATACAATTTCCTTTATCAGAAAAATGATCAAATGGAAAAAGTGGAATATTCAAATGTTTTAAATTATTTATAACACTAATTCTAAGATTTTATTCATTTAAATATTAAATGTTATTAAAAATATTTACCATTATTGTATATGAAGTGCTTTGGACTAAATTTGCTGAAGTTTCTAACACTGTGTGACTAACACTGACAAGATCATATTTGGTAAAGGAACAGAAGTTACTGTAAACTCAAGTAAGTAAATGTTTTATTGACATATTAGCTCATGGTTTTTAGTGAGATTTAAATACACTTCAGTACTAATGTTTAATTTACTGTAAATATTTCTAGGGGGAGGCATCGGACCATTATTTTTTCTTATAATATTAAAATAGACAAAAGGTAGAAAAAAATTAATTACACTGCATTCACTGGATCATGAGACTAAAGATGTATTGCTTAAAGAAAAAACAGTGTGTGACTAACACAGTTGGGAAAATGTATTTTGGCTCTGGAATAAAGCTGATCATTGTATCAAGTAAGTGCGCTACAGAATTATGCAAATTAGAAAAAAGCAGAACTGATGCTTTTCTCTTTGTTCTAGTAAGTTTGCCAAGAAATCCCTCTAATGTGTTATGGAAAATTAGTATAGTATAATTTACAGTGATGGGTATTAAGAATACAAAAAAATCCATATTGAATGAAAAGAATTGCTATTGTAGTGATACTTCTCTCTGAGAAGTAAAAGTATTCTAAAGAGTAAACAAGTAATTACTATGTAGGAACATAACTTAAAATTCACTTCTCAGAAAGAAGGCCCAGCATTCATTAATAGAATGTTCACAATAGAACAGATACTCATAATTACTTATTTTGATTGGTAAACTATCATTAAAATAGGTAAGTAGTTGGGGGCATTAAACTAGATCTGCAAACTAGCTAATATACTTTATTAGAAATCTACTTCAATTAGATTTTTTTGATTTCATTATTTTACTGTAATTTATTTACAAAACAATATTAATACTTGTGCTGCACTGTAGTACGAGGGTTGGCAACATAGTGTGTCTTGCAACAGTCGATTTTTGAAGTGTAGAGTCACATTGTGTGTCTGGAAGCACAGATAAGATTTTCTTTGGAACTGGCACAAACTTGATAATTGAGACAAGTAAGTTACCCCTAATGTGATCGTCAAATGTGTCTATGGCCAGATTATTGTTAAAAAAAGGTTGTTAATCCAGTGTTTTCTGAGATACGAGAGTGGAATAGCTAAAGTTTTTATTAGTGCTTTTTATACAGGATCTATGCAGTTGGCTTGAAAACTATTCAATTTGTTCTGAATTTGCAAAAGTGAAATCATTTAAAAAGAATGCAACATAAAGAATAGTGCAGGGTTAATACCTATTATTTTATTTTAGTTATTTAGTATTTACTTTAGTATTTGCCCCTTTAGCTGGCAGTCAAATGTAATTGATTTGTCTGTTTTTAGTACTGTACCACTTGTTGAAACTATACTAGCCAAGTAAACTGGTAAAAGTGCTTTATTAGAAATAGACTGAAGTTCAAAATTGAATGTGACTTTATTATACTGCATATTAGAAAATGTGAAAATTATCCAAAATAATTAGACAACACTCACATATCCTGGAAAGGTTTTTATTTATATGGCTTCTCAGTGACTGAACAAGATTATCTTTGGCTCAGGCACAAAGTTGATGGTTGAGAAAAGTAAGTTACTTATTTTAAACCTTGACTTTGATATTGTTTTATACTTTCTCTACTACGTCTTTATAGTTTGTGACTTGCAAAGGTTCAATCTAACTCATGGCTTAGTAGCAACAGAATTTTTGTAGAAATGCATCATATCTATAATGTACAACTCTCAAACAAAAAATTATTTTGGTTACATATTAGATTAAAAAAATATGATATGTCCAATTATTTACATAATTTTTGTATCAATGATTCAAAATCATGCCTGCCTCTCTGACTACACATTTTAGTGTGGCTGTCAAACTGTGTGTGACTGGCAGTGGAGCGCAAAAATTAATATTTGGGAAAGGAGCAAAGCTGACAGTATTATCAGGTACTTTTTAAACATTTATACCTTTAATTTTTGCAAAACCCTTTTTCGTGTGTGATTTAGCACACTAAAAAGCGAAATATGTATGCTATAATTGTAATTCATAAAATAATATAATTATTAATTTAACTTTGTATACAATCAAAATTAGAATTCGAACATGAAAATGGCTCCAATTCCATGCTATTCCACACTACACAGTAAAAATGATTCCCTAAAAAAATAGTTTCTTCAAGTGGTAACAAGAAATTTAACCCTTTACGTGTTAAAATGCAAAGAAAACCTGTAGTGTAAATGAACAAAAGTTATAATTTCTAACTGTTTAGTTTATTGCTCAGGGTCTGATCAGTGTGTGACTACAACTGGCAATTACAAACTCTATTTTGGCTCAGGGGTGAAACTGACCATTGAAACAAGTAAGAATTTACCTTTGTGGTTTATAAAGTTCTCTCAGCACATAATTAACTGTCATATTGGACAGAAAATACATCAGACAGACAAATCAGCAACAAACATCTGAGGAAAAAATAATTAGGAATAAGGTTTTGATAAAAGTGTGATTTGTCGCTTGTGACTGAAACTTGTTATATAGTGTCACATTGTGTGTCTGAAAGTAGAGTTAAGATTATCTTTGGAAGCGGCACAAAGTTGATAATTGAGACAAGTAAGTTACTCATAATGGGTTGTTTATGTAATATGTTTACTGCACAAGTTGTGAATCCAAATACTCGTAAAAATGTAACCTTGCACATATAGCTCTTTTTTTGTGTTTTTATTGTAAAATTATCATATATTAAAAGCACTAAATAGAAATTTTACATTAATGTTCTGTAAGGTTGCTTTAAAAATGAGTGATAAAGACAATATGATTAACAGAACAGTGTTAAACAGTGTTAAAACATATTTTGAAAAAATGATCTATATTTTCTATAAACATTCTAGAATTCATTTGTTTTTACTTTGCTAAAAGTATTTGGATAGCTGTAAAACTGTGTGTGACATCTGTAGGACAGAAATTAATACTCGGCAGCGGAATGAAACTCACCATTATTCAACTGATCACTGAATCAAGCAGGTGTTCTACATGGTTTATGAAAATGTAATATACTAAACAATTCAGTTACTCTTGTAAAATTCAATATAAAAAGTGTCTACTACTGAGTTCTCACAGTGTTAATCTCACAGTACTGTACTGTATAAGATATGATGACGGACCTGAAGATGCATCAGGCCGTTTAACTAAATGGAAAATAACATTTTTCAATTAACCAGCAATAAGCATAAAATACCTGTAAAATACCTGTAAATGTAGAAGTTTTGCCTTGATTAACATGAATATCCAAGTTATCTATTTGGGCCAGTAGATATTGTTGCAAAGAATCTCATTTTGTGAATGCTCTAACGGGAATTAACCAGATTTTCCTTGACATCAACACAAAACTGATAGTTGAGACAAGTAAGTTAAATCTTATATGGTTATCCTGGCAATAAAACTGCACAACTGCTGCTGTAGGACAGAAATTAATATTTGGCAACTAAACTCATTATCATGTCAAATAGTTTGACCTTTTGCTTGAATAAAATTTTAAACATGTGTAACATGTGACCAATCAGGAAAAAACTTTCTGACCTTATTCCTTATTGAATTCTAAATAAATGTTAGTACATTGTGTGCATAACTGGACATATAACTGTACTAGTAAAATGATGACATGCTCCGAAGGTAATTGCTGAAGAGTTTAGCACTGTGTGACTAACACACAGAAGCTAATTTTTGGTAAAGGGACTACAGTTGTTGTCAGCGCAAGTGAGTAAAAGTACATTTTTAACTTTTTATTGATTTTTAAATTCTCTTCTTTTGATTTTCCTTGGTTGTTTAGAACTATCACAGAAGAGGATATCATAAGAAATATGTGTAAAAAATGATACAATGCTTTACTATAAAATCTAGGACTGAAATTAGTACACTTCTGATCGTTTGCCATACTAGATGAAATCAATACTAATAATTACACATATATTATTTCAGACATCTTTAATTAAACACACCTAATCTATAAAACTATAATAAGTTTTTTTTTGTTATTGAGGCATAGATAAAACATGCCATTCGTGTCATTAAAAAACTTAAATGAAAAAATATGACAAATGCTTTGCATTGATATTAAAACATTATTTAATGGCCTTAAGATATTTAACATGTTAGAACAGATTAGGTTGACTTTTTGAGTCACGTTTAGAACATTGAACTGTTGTATTTGTTGTAGTTTCTGACACTGTGTGACTAAAACAGAGAAGCTCATGTTCAGCAAAGGAACAAAACTTATTGTCAACTCAAGTAAGAGTCTCCAAATATAAGAACAGTTTATATATGTATAGCATAGTATATATAGTTTAATGTCAACTAATTTAGACATCCGATATTTCAAAAATACCTAAATGCCTTCGATCATACTGCTGTTGGTGTATTCACAATTCCTTTGACAAATTCTGCCTCTGAAATGAAATTAACCAGATCAGTCTGGAGTCTTCCAGAGATTATTGCTTTGGGGAAAACTAGTGTGTGACGAACACTGGAGTCCAGAGACTCTATTTTGGCTCTGGAACAAATCTGATCATTGAATCAAGTAAGTGTTCTACAATAACTATGAAAAATACTAAACTAAGGATCTTAGTACAAGTAGCAAATTTTCAAATTTCAATTTAAAAAGGTTAATATAGGGTATTTAGGGTATACATCAGGTAACTAAATGAAATGTACTTGTTCTATGGACAAAAAACAGACATAAACCTGTACAATTAGAAGTAACAGTTTGATAAAAGTAAGACAAATATGCAAGTTATGTCTTTGGGGCAGTAGATTTTGTTATATAGCATCCCACTGTGTGAATTATGGAGTTGGAACAAACAAGATTGTCTTTGGCACCGGTGCAAAGTTGATAGTTGAGACAAGTAAGTTAAATCTTATTTGTTTGTATTAGGGCTGGGAAAGTTAACGCGTTATTATCGCATTAACGCATTATTTACTTAACGCCGACAATTATTTTATCGCGTGTTAACGCAGGTTTTTAAAATCCTTT
>JBBPDD010310529.1:0-11546 GCA_037974585.1 Bathyaethiops greeni
GTGCTGTTCTATCGTGGAGCCCCACAGTACAATATCATCCACATAAACACGCACACCCTCGATGCCCTCAATTATGTGTTCCATAGCTCTGTGAAACACTTCAGGAGCAGAGGAAATTCCAAACGGCATCCTTAAAAAGGAGTATCGGCCAAAGGGTGTGTTAAATGTGCAATACCTTGTGCTGTCCCTGTGTAGTTTCAGCTGCCAAAAGCCTTGAGATGCATCTAGCTTTGTAAAGAACTTGGCTCCCGCCATCTCACTTATGATTTCTTCTCGTATCGGAATTTGATAATGTTCCCTTTGAATGTTGGAATTTAGGTCCTTTGGATCCATAAACATGGGGGGTGTTTTCTACCACATCTCTTGCAATTAAACAGTTGCTTCATTTTACTCATTCCGCATCTCTGCATCTCTGTTACTGCAGCTACAGCTGAACTGAACTGCAGTTTCATAAAAGTGCTATTTCACTGGCATGACATATACGCACAGCATCATCCAAGGTAAGCTCAGCCTCTGTCAATAGCCTCTCCCTCAGCTTTTTATCAGTGATGCCAAACACAATTTAGTCACGAATCAGAGAGTCCTGCAACTGTCCGAAATTGCATGTCTTTGTTTTCAACTTTAAATCCATCAAGAAACTGTCAAATGTCTCTCCCTGGTCCTGCAGACGAAAACGGAAAACATACCTCTCAAAAGTTTCATTCTTTTTCGGGGAGCAGTGCGAATCAAACTTCTCAATTACCACATCGTATATGCCTTTATCTCCAGCCCGTTCAAACACGAGCGAGTTGAACACTTCTATAGATTGAGGTCCCGCGACGGTAAGAAGCAGTGCCACCTCTGGGTACTAGTCAGTACTGTCTGAAGAGACATTCAACAACTACTTCAGTAAGTTTGGACCAGCATCACTCCAAGCAGCTGTGAGTGGGACTGTGAACCTTGATGGTTTTGGCATGGAGCATGTCATGAGCAAACTGGCTTCGCATTGCAGGGATGCAGTGTCTAATTCTGCTGATGCTGAGCACAGCAATAGCATTTACAAGCTTGTTCTGTCAAGCAGAAGGCGCTCAACATCATGCAGTAACTTTAGGGTTCTGGATTTCCTGTACGTACTATAATCAGCGATATCTTTTGGAAGTAGATGATGACTTGATGACACTGAGACGTAGTCACATTGACATTTTTGGTAAAGCTGTGAAGTTTGAAAGCAGACACTGAAATGTTGATAGTGTCTGTTCAGACAGAGGTTTTGTTTTTATCCGTTTGATTTGTATCACAGAATCAGTCTTACACAGATTGTTTCAGAGAACCTAACTGATAATTGTACTCGGAAATCCCCACAATAACGGAAATTGCAAATATTCTCCACTTTTCTTTGCCTTTTTTATGAAAAAAATAAATAAAAAATTTTAAGCATTTTAGTTCTAAATTATTAAGAAAAATTGAATTTACTAATTTTGTAACAAATATGAAAGTAAATTCAGCTACATTTCCATATAAAATATAACCGCATAAATGTTTTTGTACTGTTCAGAGAAACACAAAGAAAGCAGGTCTTGGGGTGGTGAAAAAACGCTGGTGGTTTGAAGGTTTGAATGTAGTAAATCCAAGAACATTATATATATTTCTCTCTCCTGCTGATTGCAGCTGTGGCAGTTGCAGACCAGAATTTTCCCGTGGGGCCTCTGGAGTGTTTCTGTTCATTTTGTTCTTCTTAAAGCCCTGTATTTTATTACTCCAACTTAAATTAAAAGAGGCTGTTGAGTCTAAATCTAGTGTCTGCTTTAACCGGCTGGTCACTACAATAGGACTAATGACTAATGATTATTGGTGAAAACTCCAGAAAACTTGTGGAAACAGTAGATATTCTCCACTTTTTCCTCTCATATATATTAGTGCTAAATAATTAAGAAAAATATAATTTACAAAATTTGCAACTGATGTAAATATAAATTCAGCTATATTTTTTATAGAAAATATAACTGTATTAATGTTTTTGTACTTTCCAGAGAACACACAAAAAAGCTCGTCTTTCAAAAAGAAAAGAGTTCTTTTTATTCCATTTACAAAGAGCCGATATATTTAAATGTACAACACACATATATGAAAGATAGAAGATTCAAGGTTTCTAGTTGTTTTACTTGTATGTTTCTAGGACAAAAGCTCGCTGAGCTTTAGATGATTGTTTTGAAATAAGTGGAAAAATCTCTCAGTAGGGATTGCAGACCTCAGAGGGTTAAATATGTTGTTCGTTTTGCCCTGTATTTTTATTAATATAAATTAAATTAAAGAGGCTGTTGAGCTTGGTCGCCATCCAATGTCTGCTAAAACTGGTGATTACCTGTACATTTTACTGTATTTTTATTACAAAAAAAATGCACTAATTTACTACGGTATTTACCTGCTTATACCACAGGAAGCTACAGGCATACCAAAGAAAATGCCAGAGTTCACTGTACAGTACAAGTTACTTACCTTCATATTTTTGTTAGGTGTAATGTATTAAACTGAGTTTAAAATTAAAGTGTTTTGTATGAGGGGACGTTTAGGAAATATATCTGACTTATGTTACACAAACACATTTGAAACACAAACAAATTCACATATGAAACTGTCACGCATGCATCCATCCTACTGAAAACTCACACACACATATATGAAACACTCATACAGATACAAGTGAAATAGTCTTACGCGCACACAAACACATATGAAACACATATACACATACAGATGAAAAGGGCTCACACATATGAAACGCTCACTCAGATACATGTGAAATGTATTTTCTCACACTCACACACACATATAAAATGCACCTACAGATACAGGTGAAACTGACTCACGCACATATGTGATGCATGTGAAATAGATTATTATGTAACAAAAATAAGTTCATATAGCATAGTGAGGCTTTTCACATGTTGGTGTGCGTGAAAACATTTCAGTATATCCGGAAGGTGTTTCAGTATATCCGAAAGGCATCTCAAATCTACGTCACGCCCCCCAGGGCTGTAAGGAAAGAATTAACGTGTTTAGAGGGCTGAAAACTTTTCACCAAACCTTTCCTTTCACAAAGTCTGAGACTCGGACTCAAGTCGCACAAACAGAGACTTGTGACTTGACTTTAGACTTGACTCGGGTACTGTGTTAATTTCAATGTTAATTTCATGGAATTATGTAGTTATATCTCGCGCTCTTTCCAGCGACCTGAAAACCGTTCAACTCGCCCCAGTGTCCCATTACTTTTGTCCCATGTGAACGGTTTTCAGCTAATAACAGTTTTCGAGGGGTCGTTGGAAAGGGGTCACCGAGCCCCATCTAATGTGGACACATATGAAATGCTCAAACAGATACAGGTGAAACTGACGTATGTAATGCATGTGAAATAGATTATTATGTATCAAAAATCAATTCATATAGCGTAGTGAGGCTTTTCACATGTAGGTGTGCGTGAAAACATTTCAGTAGATCGGAAGGCATCTGAAATCTACGTCACGCCCCCCAGGGCTGTAATGAAGGAATTAACGTGTATAGAGGGCTGAAAACTTTTCACCAAACCTTTCCTTTCACTTAAGGATCAGAGAAGGGTTGAAGGATCAAGGAATGTTAAGCAATGGACAGTTATTGACACCTAATCATATTATTGTTCTGCTGAACTGAGTATAAATGTCGAGAAATATTTGCCAGAAATGGCGACTCAAGTCTGACACTTGGACTCAAGTCGCACAAACAGAGACTTGTGACTTGACTTTATTGTGGTCCTCAACAACTTGAGACTTGACTCGGACTCGGGTGCTGTGACTCGTGAGTCATAACTCGTAAACAATTTCATGGAATTATTTATTAATATTTCGCACTCATTCCAGCGACCCGAAAACCGCTCACCTCGCCCTGGTGTCCCATTACTTTTGTCACAGAGCGTGGCCAATTAGCATATCTTCTAAACGTTCAGAGCTCAACATTTACAGCTCAAACATCCCACATTTAGAATCGCCGTTTGTAAACATTGCCACTAAAAGACTTGAGACTTGACTTGGACTCTAGCACAAAGACTTGAGACTTGACTTGGACTTGGTAAAAATGACTTGTGAACATCTCTGCTGGTTGATACTGGCTAACAAGCAGCTATGTGTAGCTATGTGTACCTGGGTCCTATAATGCCCACCTGCAGCTTCAACAGCCAGTAACTCGTTTTAATTACATAATGATAGCTAGACTTATTATTTTCAATTACAATTCATAGTCTTGTTTCTATTTGTAAAGTCCACGCTCTGTGATTACAAGTGGCTGTTCCTTAGCAGGGGGCGGGACTGCGTGCTGTGATATGCCCTCACCAACATGGAGGACTTGCCTTAAATGATCTTAAATCTAAATATTAAATATGGAAAATATATATCACACTCTAAATGTGAAACTCCACATTAGATGGGGCTCGGTGACTCCTTTCCAACGACCCCTTGAAAACCCTTATTAGCTGAAAACCGTTTACCTGGGACAAAAGTAATGGGCTACCGGGGCGAGTTAGTAGTATTTATGATACACCTTATGTCAAATATGATTTATGACACCTGTCAGATGCCAGATGTCAGACAGACATGGTATCTGATTTATGGTGCACGTGCCAGACGTTGGTTTATGGTTACATCCTTCCGTGACAGGCGTGCACGTGGTTTTGGTGGGTGTTTCCCAGCTGTCAAATCTGTATCAGGCACAGCAGACAGAGAGAAACCATATTAATATATACCAAACGATTTTAAAACATATAAACCAGCACTGATTTAAATATATAAATATTTTCTGGTCATCTCCTCTCACATTATCCAGTACGCATTCTGTTTTCTTTTAAATTAAGGTTTACCATTGTTTGTCATTTATATTCTATGAATAAGGTATACGAAAAGAAAAACAAGTAATAATAATACAATACAAATAATAATACAATGTAAATAGCTATATGGTTAAAACTTAGATTTAGAACTAAGCTTTACTACGAACTATCTGGACAATTACCTGTATGGGCGAGTTCGGCAGTCCACGTTCTTCACATGTCGAGGAAGCGGGGCGATAAGCAAATTTACACAGAGTGGAGATAATATATATATACACACATGTATATTATGACTACTTTAAAATTAAGGGCATCCCTGGTCTGTCATTTAAAAAATCCTAGAGACAGCGTTCAGGCCGGCGTTTTAGCGAGCCATTCACAAGGAGTCACTGCCTGCCCATCGCTAGAGATATGCCCGAAGCTTGGTGATTTGGTCCGTCCGTGCTGCGTGCTCCATACGATAATTTATATGAATTTGATTCTCTCACGCCGACAAAGGGCTGTGAAAGAATACCATTTGTCACAGCTCTTCCCACGGATTAATTTCTCACCTGTGTTTCGCAAAAGGCGCGAACGTCCGGCTTCAACAAATGATCACAGATCCCCCATGGACTAATTTCTCACCTGTGTTTCGCTCTGGGTCCGCAGAGGCGCGAGCGTCCGGCTCAGGCATTTGTTCCCAGCTTTCCCATAATTTGCATTCACACACAGTAATATTTAGCTATGCGCAAAAGGTGCGAGCAGCGACAGGTGTTGAATGAAACCAGGCTTCAAGTCTCTCACGACCTGTTTCTAAGTGTGTCATATTTAGATTTTAAAAAATAAAATAAAATAATGCACAGCCACACAGACCTTTTTGCCTTTTCTTTCAATTTATACTGTTTTAAAAACATTTAATACATTTTACCCCAACAAATTTAAACCTTTAAACATTAATCCTTAAAAAATATAATTATTTAATGTGATGACCTTTCATGGCCGTTTCTAAATGTGTCATATTTAGATTTTAAAAAACAAAATAAAATAATGCACAGCCACACAGACGTTTTTGCTTTTTCTTTCAATTTATACCATTTTAAAAACATTTAATACATTTTACCCCAACAAATTTAAAACTTTAAACATTAATCCTTAAAAACATATAATTATTTAATGTGATGACCTCTCATGGCCGTTTCTAAATGTGTCATATTTAGATTAAAAAAAATAAAATAAAATAATGTGTTACGATTGCCTCGTCTCCCCCTGCTTGTGTTCGCTCCATGTCCCCAGAATATTAGTCTCCCTTTCCCTTTCTCTGTGCCTTAACTGCTTGTGTCCCGATCCTCCTCCCGTCCTCCCTTCGTTTTTGTTCCCTTCCTCACTTTCTAGTCTAGTTGTGCCGTTTGTGTCCCAGCCCGTCTTTGAACGTCTCACCTGTGTCGCGTCTCATTGATTACCCACCACACCTGTTTCCTCATCCCCAGTCCTATTTAAAGCCCAGCCAGCCCCGAGTCAAGCGTGTCCGTATTTGTCACCCTTTGTGCCATCTTGTTGCCTTGTCTTTTGTGTTCTAATGCCTCTCTTGTTTTTCTGTTTTCATTTGCAGACTCGTGCTCGCCAAGACCAAGCCTAGAAACCTGAGAGCTCCTGTACTTCCAAGCCCCTTTGATCTGCCTGCGTGCAGCCATGTTTTCTTTTTCTTTTCCTTTTTGCCTACGAGCCGTAGCTAGGAGCACAAGTCCTGCTTTCAGTTTTCTGTTTTGTTTCTCCCCGGGTCGGGGTTTGCTTTTTGACGTTACTCTGTTTATGTTCAAGCCATTAAACCCACATTGCATCTAAGTTCACCTTGTCTCCTCTTCCCCTTCCTCCCTCGTCTCATCATGACAGAATAGGGACACCCACAGCTTAACGTGGACCCTGCCTCAGTGCCCATGCCTGGAGACCAGGCGCCCCCGGCTCACCAGCCTCCGCCGCACTTTCCACCGTTTCAGCAACAGCTCCAGGACCAGTTCCAACAACTGGTGATCCTCATACAGGCGGTTCAAGGGCTCCAAGGTCAGTACCAGGCTCCTGTCGCCCCTCCTGCACCAGCACCAGCTCCACCGGCGGCCACTCCGATTCCTGCACCTCCTCAAGCCGTGATTGCGCGTCATTCATCGCATCCGGAGAGATACGCAGGGGATCCAAACGGATGCCGGAACTTTCTCCTGGCCTGTGATCTATTTTTTGCAGAGAATCCAGGACTTACGGATTCACAGAAAGTATCAATGTTGATTCAGAGGCTTACGGGGCGGGCTCAGGACTGGGCTGCGGCCGTCTGGAGAAGCGGTGGTGTGAGCGTCACCGACTACGCTGCTTTCACCCACCACTTTCAGACGGTCTTCGATCATCCGGGGCAGGGCAAGAAGAGTGGGCATCGGCTTTGGAAACAACGCCAAGGCTCAGGGTCCGTCTGCGAGTACGCGATCGAATTCCGTATCCTCGCCGCCGACAGTGGCTGGAACGAGGACGCGCTCCTGGTTGCCTTCCGAGAAGGACAAAACGCCGATCTGCAAAGAGAGATCGCATGTAGGGATGTTGGCCTGGATTTAGATGAGCTGGTGTCCCTGGCCATTTCCCTGGATCTTCATTTGAGGGAGAAAGGGGCTGCAGCACAGTCCATGAGACGCCCATCCCCTCCACGCAGAGACCTTCAGTCTTGCGTTCTGCCTCAGAGCACCAGCCCTGCCCCCATGGAGTCTGCCTCCGAGCCCATGCAGCTGGGGGCGTCTGGTAGGGAGCGGGACTGTGCTTTTACTGTGGACAGGCTGGGCACTGGCAGCTGCAATGCACATGACGACCCACATAGCTTCCCCCGACCCAGGTTGTAGAACATCATAATTTAAACCAATTTGTTATTCCTGTAACCTTGTCTGTGGCTGATTCGTTTATTTCTGTTTGTGCCCTTGTAGACTCGGGGTCGGCTGGGAACTTCATCTCACAGTCTCTCGTGTCTTCTTTGTGTATCCCGACCCAACCCTTAGCCAGATCTGTCACGGTCCAAGCCATAGCCGGCCGACCCGTGTGTGACACCTCCCTCGTTTCCATTACACTCCCCGTTTCCCTCATTGTTCAAACCACGCACACAGAACGACTCGGTCTCACGGTTTTGCCCCATTCCCATCACCAGATCATATTAGGCCTCCCTTGGCTGCGCCTACACAACCCACGTATCGACTGGCACTCCCACCTTATTGTTTCATGGGCCCCTCATGCAAAAAGACCTGCTCGGTCCCCTCACTCCCCGTACATGCCACCACCATAGAAAGCCCCCTATCCCAGAACCCTGTTTTTATTCCTCACGAATACCACGACCTGAAAGAGGTGTTCTCCGTGTCCAGGGCCACCCGTCTCCCTCCGCATCGTCCTTGGGACTGCGCAATCAACCTGATGCCTGGTAAGAGCCCGCCTCGGTCACGCATTTATCCCCTGTCCGAGCCAGAAACTTGGACGATGGAGAAATACGTGGCCGAGATGTTGGAGCAAGGGTTCATCAGGCGATCGCGCTCTCCCGCCTCCGCCAGCTTCTTTTTTGTGGAAAAGAAAGACGGGGGTCTGCGGCCATGCATTGACTACCGTGGGCTCAATGACGTCACAGTGAGGTATACGTACCCTCTACCTCTGATCCCGGCTACCATTGAGCGGCTCCGGGGCTCCACTATTTTTACCAAGTTGGACCTCCGGAGCGCGTACAACCTAGTGCGCATACGGGCACCTGCTGGGACGTGCTCAGGGGAGTCTGAGGCCTCCGACGTCGACCTGGAGGCCGTTCCCGTCCCGTATCGTGACCTGGCGGGAGATTTCAGTAAAAGTGCAGCGACCAAACTACCACCTCACCGCCCTTACGATCTGGCTATTGAGCTCCTGCCGGGTTCGGTACCACCCCGCGACCACCTGTACCCCCTTTCTAAGGACGAACAAAGGCCGATGGACGAGTACATCACAGACGGGCTTCGTCAGGGGACCATCCGCCCTTCTACATCTCCTGCGGCCGCGGGGTTCTTCTTCGTGAAGAAGAAAGATGGGGGCCTCCATCCTTGCGTCGACTAAAGGAGGCTAAACGACATGACCATCAAAAACTGTCATCCTCTTCCACTCATCAACACTGCCCTGGACTCCCTCTCTGGCGCTACCATATTCACCAAGTTAGACCTCAGAAGTGCCTACAACCTCGTCCTCGTCAGGGAGGGTGATGAGTGGAAGACGGCCTTCATAACCCCCATCGGTCACTACCAAACCCTGGTCATGCCCTTCGGGTTGTGCAATAGTCCCTCAGTCTTCCAACAATTCATCTCCGACGTCCTACGTGACATGCTGGGTCGTTGGGTTTTCGCCTACCTGGATGATATCCTCATTTACTCCAAGAACACTGAAGAGCACACCCAGCATGTCCGAGCAGTATTAAAGAGGTTGCTGGCCCATCAACTGTTCTGCAAGTTGGAAAAGTGTGCTTTCCACCAGCACTCCACTACCTTCCTGGGTTTCGTCATCTCTTCAAAGGGGGTAGCCATGGATCCTCAGAAGCTTGACGCTGTGCGCTCGTGGCCCCTACCCATGTCGCTGAAACAGCTGCAACGTTTTCTGGGGTTCGCCAACTTCTATCGGCGATTCATCCGGGGCTTCAGTTCAGTTGCGGCACCTCGTACTGCCCTCACTAAACCCAAGACCGGTCCTTTTCGTCTCGACTCAGCCGCCATCGACGCCTTCCATCGTCTCTGTCATCACTTCACTACAGCACCCGTCCTCACTCACCCTGACCAGGAGCAGCCGTTCGTTGTCAAGGTGGATGCCTCCGATGTGGGCGTAGGAGCCATCCTCTCGCAACAAGGTCCAGATGGGAAACAGCACCCATGCTGTTTCTTTTCCCGGAAATTCACTCCCACGCAGCGACAGTACGGGGTGGGGGACCGTGAGTTGCTTGCCATCAAGTGGGCTCTGGAGGAATGGCGTCACTGGCTTCAGGGCGGCCGTGAGCCATTCACCGTCTGGACGGACCACCAGAACCTCATCACTCTCCGTCACCTGAAGATCTTCAATCCCAGGCAGGCGCGGTGGGCGGTGTTCTTTGAACAGTTCAATTTCACGATCTCATACTGTCCGGGGTCCAAGAACACCAAGGCCGATGCCCTCTCTCGCTAGGCCCAGGCAGAGAGTCCCCGGACGGACCCCACGCCTGTCCTGCCTCCTCATATCATCACGGCTCCTCTCCGGTGGGGGTTGGAAGAAAGGGTCATCCGTGAACAGGCCTTGGAGGCACCTCCACCCGAGACTCCGGCCAACAAATTGTACGTTCCCCAATCCGTTCGTCAGGAGGCCCTGCAATGGGCCCATTCATCGGCCGTGGCCGGTCACCCGGGAACTCACCGCACTCTCACTCTAATCAGAAGACCGTTTTGGTGGCCTCCGATGGCAAAGGATGTTCTGGAGTACGTGAAGGCATGCCCCACATGTGCCAGGAATAAATCACCCAACACACCTACTGTGGGTGAACTCCAGCCCCTTCCAGTGCCGCGAAGACCCTGGTCGCACATCGCCCTGGATTTTGTGACGGGGCTGCCGGAGTCTCGTGGGAAGAATACCATCATCACCCTCGTGGATCGGTTCTCCAAGGCTGTCCACCTGGTGGCCCTAACTGGACTCCCCTCTGCCAAGGAAACCGCTGGTATACTCATTGAGCATGTAGTCCGCTTGCATGGGTTCCCCAAAGACATCGTCTCGGACAGAGGGCCCCAGTTCACGGTGAAGTCCTGGAAGGGCTCCTGCCGTCTGGTCCAAGTTTCCACCAGTCTGTCATCCGGTTACCACCCGTAGACGAATGGCCAGACGGAGCGGACCAACCAACAGCTGGAACGCTTTCTTCGTTGTTTCATCGCCGATCGTCAGCGTTCCTGGGCAGACTACCTCGTTTGGGCTGAACTCTCCCACAACCTTCACCAGTCCTCTGCTACCGGTCTCAGCCCTTTCGAGGTCTGCTATGGATTTCAGCCACCAAAGTTTGCCCACCAAGAACCGGAGGTTGAGGTCCCGTCTGCCCAACAGTTGGTCCGCCAGTGCCACCAACTGTGGACCACCGCCCGTGATGCCATCCTTCGGAGCAATCAACGTTACGTCGCCCAACATCGTCGGCGGCACCCCCCGGGACGATTGTTTCATGTAGGTGACAGGGTGTACCTCTCTACTCGTCACATCAACCTCCGCACTGAATCCAAGAAACTCACTCAACGGTACCTGGGCCCCTACAAGATCACTCATCGGATTAACCCTGTCACTTACCGGCTCCAGCTGCCTGCCAGCTTCCGCATTCATCCTGTCTTTCACGTGTCTAACCTCAAACCTGTGTTTTTCTCGCCCCTGTCTCCCCAGGAACCTGCTCCTCCTCCGCCTCGGATCACTGTTGTACACATTGAACACTACAAAACCTGTTTTTGTTACATACGTATGTTTGTAATTTCTTTACAAATAATGATACAAGATTATCATTATTAACCATATTATCGGTGTATTTACACATCACTTTATCATAGGGTAGCCCTGTTGACATATGATTGTAATGAGTGAGACAGAAAGGAATCCAGTCGCAGAGTAACTGTGAATAATTTAATAAAGTCCACCAGGCAAAAAGAGAAAACCAAGTCCGTAATCCAAAAAGTCAAAAAACCAGAATAATCCAAACAGGGGGTCCAAGACGAGAAGC
>JBBPDD010310576.1:0-10320 GCA_037974585.1 Bathyaethiops greeni
TCATGAAAAATCGGAGCAGAAACAAAGGTGTTGTGTTTATATTTTTGTTGAGTGTATATATATATATATATATATATGTTCTGCATGTCGTGATTTGGAGTTGAAGGGTTTTGTGAAATGATTCCAAAAGTTTCACTATGTTGTTATGGTGTTACTTCCTTAAAAACTTACTCCTCTCTTGCTCATAGTCGGGACAATATTTCAGACAACTCCAGAGGGCCCACCTTCTCATCATCCTCCTCATTATTATTATCTTCATCAGTACAGTTTATAAGGGTTTTCACATACAGGAGTTTCTGAACTGAATCCTGCAAAGAACTTCTGCTAACGCCAAACAATATTTACTTTAGATGAAAAAGGTTGTATGGAGTGAAAATCAGGAGGGATTAATCTGCATTGTACATCATTATGAAATCTTTTACCTAAAGAAATAGTGAAAGCAATGATTACAGTGGAACTAAAGTGGAATTTCAAAAGAACTTCAAAGCATGAGAAAAATTAAATCAAATGCTAAAATATGTTTGGAAACACGCAAACATTGGTTTTATGGCCAATAAACGTATATTTGGCCCCCAACCACATTCATGGGCTAATTATTTTTAATTAAGCCACAACATACCATGACACACATCGTTTTTTATTACTGACTGTAGCTTTAGTGTCTTGAAGTTTGATTATGAGTCTGTTGTGTTTTTTAATTTAATTTGTGGCCAGCAGAGCCACGATGTCACAGACTCTCTCTCCCTACACACTTTCAAAGCGTCTCACCCTTATGCTCTCTCTCCACGTACATTACTGAGGTGGCTCGACCACAAAAATAAAAAAAAAATTAAACTATCAGTATGTGACCCCTGATTAATCCGATTAAAAGAATCTGAATACACACTCAATTTAGCAGATATGAAATGGTGTTTTTAGCTTTGTAATTTTGTAAATTCTATACAAAGAAAAAAAAATAATAATAGTAATAATAACAATAATAAGACCAAGGAGAACAATGGTGTTGGCTTTCCCATTCACTGTACAAAAACACGGAAACACTCCGTTTTAGTGATGTGGTACCATAAACGTGCCCTCAGGGGCTCTGGACCAGAGCAGATCTGTCAAAGAGCACTGGACGCCTCAGGCTGCCCATCAGACGTCTGCTGACCTCACTGAGCTCTGGATAAAAGAACCATCTTTACTGTTCACCACAGACAAACTGTCTCACGGCACAGCCTCACTTCATCAGCGGAGCTCTGTCCCTTTTTAGTCCCGGCCTGTTTAATCTGGGGCAAAATCAGGAGCTGCTCACAGCCAGGAAGAAGCAGCTCCTAGCCAGCATTTATTTATCTATTTATTCTTTTTTTCTGTTTTTTTCCCTCAGTGACAGCAATTAGTTTCTGTTGTCCTCTCCTCCCCACAATAATAACTTCTGCAGAGAAGTGTGTAATTATCGGAGCAACTCGTAATTACAGTTTTATGTGCTATCTAATCATTACCTTTGGCCTTCGCGTATACAACAGAGCAGAAAGGATTCCAAAACAGAACGACACACACTAATGGTACTGAGACCCCAAAATCCGTGACATTTCATGACATTTAACATAAACCTGTATTAACATTAGTATAGCTTTATTTAAACAAGTGTAGTGACTAAATGAGCCTTTATGACCAATGAGGTTAATGTGTCACGCCTCGCTCAGTGGCCGGTAGGGGCCACTGTTTTGTGTTTTGTTTTTTTGGGACTTTTATTTTGAATGTCATGTCTGTTTTGTGTTCACATGTCACGTTTTCACCTGTTTTGTGTTTATCACTGATTACTATCTGCATTTAAGGTCTGGTTTAGTGGATCTCTGTATCTGTCCATCGCCTCATTTATGCCTCATTGTTTCTGGTTGATGTCTGTAGCGGCCCTTGAGCCAGGTTTCTGTTCTGTTCTGTTTTCACATTCATTTCTAATAAAGAGCCTGACTTCATGGATGCCTGCCTGTCTTGTCCCTGGTACCCCCGAGGTGAATCACGGACGTGGGTTCCGTGACATAATGTAAGTTTTAAGTCAGTTGTCATAAAAGACTCACATACCATCATTAGTGCTTTCCTTCAGTAACACTACAAAACCAACCGCTTAATTTTCTGTCAGGGTTTATGGGGAGGAATCCCCAGGACCCTGAACTGCCTCTTGGGAGGAAACAGGCAGGAGGGCTTGAATCCATTCTGGTACTTTATTCAAGAAGGCAAAAACAAAAAGGCATGGTGGCCGTTCCAAAACATAAAAGGCTTCAAACCACAAGCGAGGATAAGCAGGGGTAAACGAGGACGAAATAAGGACATGGGGATACGAGGACATCAGGATAAATGAGGATAATGACCGACAAAGGGTAGACACACACGCAGACCTTATATACACGACAAGACTGGGGTAAACACGGGACACCTGGGAGATGCAGGCAGGAAACAGGTGGGGAACCAAAAACACGTCACACAGCACATAAGGCAAAACAAAGGCTAACAAAAACACGGTGGCCAAATATGGCCCTCAGCCGTGACATTTACCCATTAAAATTACCTAAATTATGACCTTAATTTGCAGGAATTTAAGGAAAATTAAGTGGAAAGATTAAGGGGTAAATCTACTGAATTATTCCCATACTTACTTGAATGAATGCCTTAAGGGGATTTCACACTCGTGCCTTAAATCCACTTTTAAGGTCAAATGGGATCGGTTAACAAATTAATGGCCACTTAATTCAAATTAAGGCGTTTAGTGTATTTTCAGGGGTAAATTAAGGCAAGGTTAAGCACTTTTTAAGTAAAAAAAAAGTGTACAACAATAATGTCAACAACAATAGTTGTTACAACCCAAAATCTCCGGTGACCCTAAGAGGACCCAATGAGGTGCTCTGGTTTTGACAGACAATTGCCCCATCAACTTATCATTTTGTCGCATAGCCAATTTCAAGAGCTTTCCAACAATATGTAATGTGTCGGTATGGCTTCTCCCTAAATTGCATAAATACGGCGAGACCTGGGGCCGTATTACAGAAATACGTCCAAGTCCATTTTCCTATCCTAACTTAAATTATGAAAAGTGTATTACAGAAGCATCCTAACCTCAAAAAATCTTAAATAAATTGTGCTAACTTTATGAAAACCCTTCCGCTGTCCAAACTATCCCCAGCGGATTATTTAGACTACGGGTAACTTGGCCCGTCGGCACGGGGCTCTCTTGGTTGTGGTACAATTAACAAATGTGCTTCGTTTTTTAGCTAAAGGTGATTTTCAAAGTGAAGTGCGTGACTGTGTTTGTGTGTGTGTGTGTCCCTATACTTTTGTCAACATAGTTTTGTATTACAGCTCTGTCCCAATACTTTTTGCCACATTGTTTGTCTGTCACAACGTTGTTTAATATCCACATTGTGAAGACAGTAGTGAAGATTCTCCGACAATACCTCGTAAAGTTACAGTGGCAGCAGGGAATAGTTATATCGCAAGATGACGTGTTGTGTTAGTTGCTAGGTAACAGACAACAGTCAATTATCTATGTTAGATTGCTTACATAGGATTCCTAAGATTGCTTAGATAGGATTCTTAAATCCAGTTAGGATTTGCTTCTGGAATACCAAAATGAAAACAATCATTTTAAATCGTCTCAACTTTATACTTAAGATAGGAAGTTTCTGGAATACGGCCCCAGAGGTGCTTCTCCAAGTCGAGCATTTGGATATATGTCATCTTAAATCGTCATACTCATCTTAAATCGTCAAACCGAGGCTATTTCAGGATATTTCAAGGACATTCGATAGTGATAATTGCTCTGCAAATAGGACTTTTCAGTGGAAATAAGGGAGACGATCTGACGATCCGCACTGGAAGTGGCGTAAATCTGAGCTGCAAGTACGAGCTGAATTCCTTCAAAAGTAAGTGATTGGAAATCATGACATTTTGCTTTATAAGAGTCTATAAGCAGGGTGGTTGTGATAAAAGTGCTTTGCAAGTTGTTTTGGCGTTGTTTTATTGTGTTTTAAGCAAATTTTTGTGTTTGAATCCCAATGGATCAGTTAATGTCAGCTCGCTCGGACGGTGCGCTTTATAAGTGTCTGTAAGCTAGCTATAATCTGTCTGTTTGTGATAAAAGTGCTTTCGGGTTGTTTTGCAGTTTTTTTTTTTTTTCGGCGAGTTTTGTCATATTTTGTGCCTTTGTTTGTATTTGATTCCCAATGGATCAGTTGGCAGGCGGAATGATGGGTTGATTCTTTTGAGCTCAAATTCTGAACATAAGTTCACAAGACCTGTGTCTATTGATTTTCAGTGTTCAAGCAAAAATTCATTTGAGCTGGACAGTAAGGATTTTGCTGAGTGCTCAATTAAACAAATACTCAATTAAATAAATACTCGAGTAAATACGATACATTGCTCTTCGTCATACTTTTATTTTCTGACACATTAGTCTTAGCTGACAACTTCAGAGTCTTAGCTTTAAAATTAGCTTTGAAATTAGTCCAACTTCAAACAATAATAACTTCATATAAAGGAATTGTGAGCTTATAAAGTTGGTAGTCAGAATCCAAGATGGCCGCCAAATCCGGGGGTGGAAGTGAAGGGGTTTAAACAAGTTTTTATTACTAAATATGTTTAGTAATAAGGTAATAATGGACTTTGGTACTTAGTTAAGTTGTTCATGCCATAATGTGCAGTAGAACCGTAGTAGAACAAGATCACTAATTGTGGACCAACCTGACCGTCACAACTGATGATGCCAAACACATTAAGAAGGAGAGAAACTCCACTAATGAACTTTTGATGAAGAACAGCTGTTAATTAAACACCATTCCAGGTCGATTCCACATGAATCTGAGTGAAAAAATGCCAAGAGTGTGCAAAGCAGCGATCAGAGCAATAGGTGATGTTTTCAATAATAATAAAAACAAATGCAATTGTTGAATGAGAAGGTGTGCCCAAACTTTTGATTGGTAGTGTGTGTGTATTCCTGACTACCAGGAAAAAAAGTGTTTTCCAATCACTTTTTTTAAACTTCCCATATTATTTGAGAGGTAATGGCAATACTGCAAACATTTTTTTGTAAAAAAAAAAAACTTTTTATTTTGAAGATAATGAACAATATAATGCGTCCATTACAGTGGACATCGGAACTCCATACATGGCAAATTGAACCATATTTTAAAACCACAAATTCAACATAAGAATGAGGAAAACTTGAGTGTATCACTATGTTGCAGTGTATGAAAACATAAAATCACCACGAGTCAACCTCTGAACATCATTAGTGCCAGGACTATGGTGTGATTTTTTTTTTGTGCGCTTATGGGCTGTGATATTTCAGAAAGCAATATCCCTTCTTTGAAATGCAAAGGAACACCTTGCACTTGGTGCAAATCACATAGGATTTGCTGTTGCACCCAGACCTCCAGCACCTTGAAGCATGTGGCTCGTGCAGCATCTCTGGGAGATGGACGGCCCCATATTGCCTCAGAGCCACCTTAGGCTGTGTCCACTTTTGACGTGGGGGAGTGACATCATCGTCAACATCACTTCCGATTCCTGTTTGGGCCTGATTAATCAACTGCTCACCAAGGAGCAGTCTGAATTCAAGTAACTTGATCTTCCTCATCGGACAATTCGATATCTGAGTTTCCATCTACAATTTGCAGTAATATTCTCTCTACCTCTTACAATGAATCCCTTTCTTCTCATTGGAAAAAATGGAAGTACAAAATTAACAAAATGGAAGTAGTAACCACAAATGTCCACTAAAGAGGACATTTATTAAACACTTAAATACAAATTGGTTTAATATGTTCTTAAGAGATTCATATAAGATACAACAACAAGATTTCAAGATAAAATTAGCTCAATATCAATTAATATGCACTTACTTTTCCTCTTCCCATAAAATGTAACTGTGGTTACAGGATGCCATTTTCCTCCAACAGGAACAGTAAGTTCCCAAAATCCCACCCCTACAAATTTGGTATCATTTAAAAGTCCTAAATGTCCTATTTAGAAAACAAAAGGAGTTAGTTCAGTAGCATGCAGGGGGTGGAAGATATTCAGGTTTACAAAGGTCCTCTAGAGAGGACAAATTTGAACTGCTGGTAGTCAGGAGGATATATATATATATATTAGAGTCATTCATATTCCTCTCTGATTGGACCCTGTTCAGGAGTGCTAAAGGGCAGCAACAGCCTAAACAACGCCGTTCTCAATCAGCGCTGCATTGAAGTTTGATACATTGGGTCATGCAGGCCTGACCCGAAAATTGCCTCGTCACTCCATCTGCGCTTCATTTCCGCTAACTCACACTCGCCTCGTTTACAGGGAGCCATTTTTGTCTTTTTTAATTAAAAAAAAAAGCACGAAGCCCTCAAATTCTGATGTCTTCAGCTCTGCTGCCGACAGATGGGACCAGATGAGGATTCTTCACCCCAAGCCTTTGGAAAACATCTCAGAACCTTAGGCTTCACAGCAGAGCAGAAGAACCAAGGCTGGGAAGGTTTACGCTCAGAAAAAAAAAAAAGCTGATGCATCAGCCACCGCAGTATTTAGCAAACAAATTTCGAGCCATCTGCCGCTCAGACGCAGCTCTGGAAGAGTCACTCCACATTGAGCTGAATCGCTAAAGCCTCTCCGGGAGCGGCCTGGATCCCGGTCATTTGCTTTCTTTCAAAAAGCACTGGGGGGTGGAGAAAAATAGCTGATGTCCAGGCAGTTGCGCATCTGCTAACTTTTGGGTACAATAATTCCACCAGATTTCCCCTCCAGACAACTCAGGAAAACACCAGAACCTTACATCTCTCTCCTCTTTTCTTTCTATGGCACTATTTTAGACCTGAACCACCACAAAAATATCTCAGAACTGAATTTTAATGTGACCTTGGTTGAGGGTTTGTGTAAACAATCTCAAGCAAGCAAAGATTTTAAGCTCAGCTGTGTGATTTCTGCATATAAATTATATACAGTCATATACTAGAGCAAAAACACGTCCCCTCACAGTTAAAAATCAAAATTCTTATTCAAATATTCACAAGCACACCCGATTTAACTTAATCAGTTACCAGTTAAAATGCCATCCTAGTAAAAGGTTTGGAAACGTAAATAAAAACTGTGCTAATTTATCTGTATTAATATTAACATTGGTGCGTAAGTAATGACTTAGTACTCTTTCTTTGACTGTATGATATATGGTATATAGACTCAGTGGCTGAATGTATTATATTAATAATATATACACTCATTGGCTGTATATATGATATTTATGTATACATTTGAACCCAATTCACTACTTGATAATGATATATTAGTGTATAATGCTCAAATGTTTCAAAGGCAAGCATTTTAATTACAATTACCTATACAAAATAATGTAATTTATTGTGAATTACCATCAGCAGGTAAATAACCTGCTAATAAATAATCTAAATCAAGCCCAGTATTTAGATTCACCATTTCATTCCCTGCTTTATCTGGTCAATTCTTCATTACGTTAAATCAGGAGCTGCTGGTAGACCAGAACCGTAGAGAAGTCGGTATAAAATGATGGATGTTCTTTCACTTTCTTACCTAAATTGTTCTTGATGGTGAAGTTGGGGTTGGTGGGGGTGTCCAGTCTGTAGTGGAAGGTGTGTCCCTGGGCAGGGTTGTCTCTGTCCACAGCGCTGATGGTCCCGATCACCTGTGGGTTTCAGAGAGTCAGAAGAATGGAGCTGCTGGACTTCTGGAGGCCTAAACTCATCTGTTACTTCACTTTTGCCATCATGAAGAGAGCGCGCCCTGACAGCGGCCCACATAGGATGACAAATCTGTCCCATTCACTCATGAAATTAGAGACCTTTATCCATGGGGTGCTGTCTTTCACACCACACTTTCCTGCTCCAGCTCCATCTATATATCTGCCAGGCCGGTTCAGGACAAGCTGTTTTTCTTCATGATCGACGTCTTGTTCAAAAGTAGGACCTTGCCATCCCCATGCTCATTCTTCTCCTTCCGCAGACACAGAGCGATAGATAGGGATTTTCTGTGAATTGCACAAAACTAGGCCTCATAACGGCAGCCACCCAGGAGCCTGGGTGCAATTGCTTTTGTTTTTTTGTTTTTTTTTTATAGAATGCTTGGGCTGTAAAACAGATCTGTTCATTTAATTTAAAGTAAGCTAAGGATTTTGAATCAGCTAAACGTCTACCTAACAGGACAAAGATCTACATCAATTTAGTGTCTGTACGTTTTCGGATGCCAGGTTAAGTTATGCCAAGTTCACAATTTTAGCCTCATCGACATTATTTGGAGATCAAAAAGCTCCAGATCAAAGGCAGAGAAAGGTCCAAGATCAGAAGCAAATCGAAGTTCACTCATGGCTCACAAATCAGCTTTTGATCACTATGTATGAATTGTTCAAAGATGTGCATGCAGAGGCTTGGCGACACCACACAGACAGGTGTGTGTGAGAGTAATGGTGGGTGGAAGGATGTGTATTAGGGTGGGTTTGTGTGGAAGGGGTGTGTTTGAGTATAGAGGGATGGAAGGGGTGTGTGTGAGTGTAGACGGGTGGAAGGGGTGTGTATGAGTGTGTGTGTATGTGGAAGGGGTGTGTATGAGGGTGTGTGTGTGGAAGGGGTTTGTATGAGGGTGGGAGTGTGTGGAAGGGGTGTGTGTGAGGGTGTGATTGAGGGTGTATATGTGTGGAAGGGGTGTGTATGAGGGTGGAAGTGTGTGGAAGGGATGTGTGTGAGTGTAGAGGGGTGGAAGGGGTGTGTATGAGGGTGTGTGTGTGTGGAAGGGGTGTGAATGAGGGTGGAATTGTGTGGAAGAGGCGTGTGTGAGTGTAGAGGGGTGGAAGGGGTGTGTATGAGGGTGGGAGTGTGTGGAAGGGGTGTGTGTGAGTGTAGAGGGGTGGAAGGGGTGTGTATGAGGGTGGGTGTGTGTTGAAGGGTATGTATGAAGGTGTGTGTGTGTGCGATATTATCAAAAATGTATAAGATGTCTTGAAGGACATGTAAAATTCAGTATTTTTAGTATGGATGCTATGTTTTGCTATGGAATGTTTGTGTTGGAGTCAAATACTTGTGTTCATTTATCCTATATTGTTTCATTCACAGTATTGATCTGAGTTGGATAGACACAATTAAATTGCAAAGTAATTTCAATTTTAGCTGACAAACCATTAGTCTCCTGAGTGTCCTCCCTGGAACATAGAGGATTTAAATAATGACTGGACACTTTACTTCTTCCAACCTCTTGCTAAAATCTCATAACTCTTGGTCCATCTGAGAGGTCTGAGGTCTCTCATCAAAACAATATTAAATAAAATGTATGTAGTTGGCTTTATTTCCCTCAGGACTCTGCCATAAACATTATTGTTTTCATCTAAATAAACTGCTTAGGTTTTAATGTCGGAACTCTATGCAAACCAAGAGCAAAAATGGCTTAAAAATTATAGTATTCAGTTTTTAAGCCACCCCTCATTTCTTCACATTTTGCTTTGAATCTCATTGTTGGTGCAAGAATACTGTTTTATCTTTTTATACCTGTTAAACTGTCTTATCTATGGCATACTGAGGAGATTAAATGAACGAAATGTGAACAAATGTTTTACTGACAGGCTGCAAAGTGCCTAAAGATACAAGGAGTCTAGATAAAGGAGTTCCACCCACTCAGCATTTAGCACCACTAGTATACTGATCACCACCTAATCATTTGGGATCATCTGCACCCGTTCCTTATGTTAGGCGTGTTTTGTTCTGCTTGAGTAATTCATACGCAGGTTAGGTTCAGGGACTGGACTGAAAATTAGAGTCTTTAAAAGTCCTTTAGAAAGGACTGTTCCTCAGTATGACATTAAAAATACAAGAAAGTCTGGATCTTTGGAAACAGAATATAAAGAAATAAAGGGGTGGCTCTAGAATTTTTGCCCCCAACTTTTGATGGCCTCTTACCCGCCCAGGTCCGCCATTCTCACACAGGAAGAGCTCTTCGTTTATGGGGAACTCGGGAGCGTTGTCGTTGATGTCCAGGACTCGGATGGCCACTATGGCTCTGGAGATCTGACTGTGGTTCCCTGATAGGAGAGCAAATGCAAAGCAGAAAACAGGTGAGGCAGATATAGAAACAGGCTACTGCAAATCCCAGGTATACACTGACCCAGTTATACTCTCTCGCTTTCAGTGTCTCTCGCTCTTTCTCGCTTTCTCGCTCTTTCATTCTCATCCCTTGGGTTTGATAGAGAGACAGATGAGACACCACATCAATCTGAGAGATCGGAATTATCAAGTATGCAAAGCAGGACAGCCGTTTGGGGTATCTATCCCGTTCAAAGTGCTTTTAAAA
>JBBPDD010310604.1:0-11536 GCA_037974585.1 Bathyaethiops greeni
AGACTGCCCCCTGTAGGTAGGGAATGGAAGTCGCTTTGGATAAAAGCGTCTGATAAATGCCGTAAATGTAAATATAACAAAAGTCTGCTGCAGATCAAGAAGCTACATCAAAAGACAGTAGAGGCACATTCTAAAAGCAGCCAGACATTGCTAAATAACAAACGCTTCCTGGCCTATGGGCTTGAATAAAAAAAGACGTGGTAAAAACATAGGCAAGAGAACCCTCCCTGTGCAGGACAGTGGTGGATACTGCAGGTCATTTCTACTTATAAGGACTCTGAGCACAACAGACTTGTGCAGGGCAAAAGCCATAGCATTTTTACAATTCCTCCTGAAACAGTTTTTCCTACAAAAACAGTTCCCTGATCACAACACAGTTCCCTGGTCACAATGCTGCAGTGAACATTGGGCTGCTAAAAAGAGACCACTATATTATTAACTACATCGCTTTTAGCCTCACTGCCATATCTGCTCTAGTTCTTCACATGTTGGGTGAAAGCAGGAACCTCTAAGAGTGGATCTCCAACAGGACGGTTGGTGATCACTGGCTTAAATCATTTAAATTCAGTATCAGTGGGGTCCAAATAATTTCATGTGCAGAAGTCCTGTGCTTAGATCCAGCTGAAATTAAATCGTTTAGGGCACACAAAAATATGACGAAAGACAACATACTTTTTTATCTCTTTATTGTTCTGGATTAAACGTTTAAAGGGATATATCTCTTCACAAAGGACAGAACTAGGTGAGTCTACTCTCACCCTGCAGGTTTAGCAGCCTGGAGCTCAGTTTATTTACAGTGTACTCATATCTAGACGGCTTCAGAAGTTTACATTTATACACGACAAAAACAGCCATTTTTTCCAATATACTTTTTTGCGAAGGCCTTCCAAGCCATTTTGTTCTATTCGCCAAAACTTTCAATGCCTTTGTATTTAAAGATTCAAAGCTCTACATTCATTAACACCTAGTGAAAAGCTAGTATGACACCATTATTGCCCTGCAGTGATCTTGCGTCCTGCCCAGGTTGAGTCCCTGTCTCGTGTCAGATGGCCTCGGGATGAGTTTCAGGTTCCTGAGACCCTAGTAAGAACTAAGCAGATACAGAAAAAGAATGAATGAATGAACGATACCATTATATGGAGGTTAATCTCTCATCCTTTAAAGACCTACATATTGAAAGGGTTATTCAAAGGAACTGAAAGAGCATGCTTTTCAACCAGCCTTATGTATACATGCTTGTTTTGTGATGATTACTAACACCCACCCCTCCCCCATCTCCTCTCTGCGTTTTGTTTATTTTTTGGCCTGAGGGGGGATTTGGTCATCCGGCCACAGCAAGATGCCACCAAACCAAAATATTTTTGAATTCTACAAACCTTCTCTATGCTCAGCCATCATGTTATTTCAGTAAACCTGTCGGCTCTTGAATGAACTATACACATTAAAACTATCTTTATCTGGTTGACTATAGTTCAAAACATATTAGAATAAAATTTAAAAAAAGATTAAATGTATATAAAAAGTAAAACTTAAATAAAAAGTGAAAAAAATGACTGGGTACATAAAGTATCATCTACTTTACTATCTTTAACTGAGAAAAAACTGGTGACAAGAAAGGACATGTGAATAAATCTGAAGTGAATTTAAAGTTGTTTTTTAGTCAAAACTGCTGCCTTATGGCTATTTCTATAACTAGCCATGCAACAGCTGCTCAGACTGGTGTAGTATGTTGGTGTTACTTGATCAAGCGTTATAGATGTTAACCCATTCTGCACTGGATTGAATAAAGTGATCTTTGTTCTAAGTCTCAGTTGATATAGTGAGCCTTATAAAAGAGTTCTGTAAGCAAATAGTTATGTCTCATATCCAGCTGCACACAAAGTGACTGGCCTAGGCAGAAATTACGGTCACTTTTTAATTTTATGGTCTGGTGATCTCCAAATGCTTTAATTGCTAAACTGATGAAACTCGATGGGTTATTCAACAGTATTCAGTCTAGAGTTAGGATTACTGTTACGTTTAAGTTTTGTGTTAAGGTTAGGTTTAGGTTTAGGGTTAGATTCAATGGAATATCACATAAAAGCTCAGTTGTGTTTAATAGATATTAATTTGAATATGAATACTTGTTCCTGAAATTAGAAATAGATATCAATACAACACAATGAATAGTGTTTTACTTTTGTAATCGGTTTCCTGTTAAATTCACACAAATTTATTCAAGAGTGTATCTTTTTTTGTCTGATGTTGACAAGTTTTCATCTAGTCAGTCTAAAATTACTTTTTGCAAAATGTCGGTTTTATAGAGTACAATAGAAACCTAAAAATGAATAATATAAAATAATGTCTGCATGCAATATCTGAACCTATACCTTGACTGGGATAAAGATTTTCAGAACTATTTTCTTCCACCATTTTTCTAATTATGCAGGAAAAAATTTTAACTGAAAATGTTTGTTAGAAATGCAGCAGAACACAACATAAAACTTATTTGTAATTTTTTGGAAAATGTAGGAAATGCGCTTTCCAACAGATGTGATATAAGTCATATAAAGTCACTTATTTTTTAGTGTTGTATTTATTTTTAGGAAATATTTCCCCTCTGCTTTGTCATTCAGTAAGCAGTTAAACTCCATTCATTACATGTGAATTAGAATGTTATGTGACATTTAAAGCAACATAAATGAAAACATCATTTTACATTTTGTATACCTTGAGTAGTATAGCTGCTAAATAAAGTAAGGTAAAGAAAATAAGTATTTATTACATGAAAAAGTGTTATTAACCATCACCATAGAGTCATAGAATCAGACCCAGTTTCTGCAAAGCTGCTTATAAAAGTGCTATATACATAGAATTATACTGAATTGAATTAAACTCATAAAAACTCTACAAAACATTTTTCTTTGTAGTTTTCAAGAAATTCCATGACGTAACCTTCCAGATAAGCTTGTGTGAAATACTCTTGCCTTCTTATTTATGACACTGGTCAAGCAAGAAAGTACACTTTCCTTCTCTGAATCCTCCCCTGTTTTCTGCCATCATTTACAAGGTTTCTCTCTGTGCAAAGCATCCAGGAAGAACTTTATGTAAAAATTGTTCTGCTAATGGCAGAAATTACATAGTTCCTCTAATACAAGAAAACATAGGTTAGAAAATATTACCAAAATGTGGTCAGCAATGCACTTAGGAAATGCTCACTTTTGACACAACTTTCCATTCTCTCGTTTAAAATGTGGCTTTGTCTGCCACTGTAGCGCAAGGCACTGGATACCACACTCCTACCTGTCAGAAAGGGAGGAGATTTCAATTAAGTGCAGTCATACAGGTAGACCATTTGAATCTCAATGTCAGACAAGCAAAGAACTTCCCTAAACAAGAGAGAAGAGGGCAATCTGTTTGTGTACAAGTCTTTAAGTATTTTAGATAAACAAGATGTCCATGCAGGTAGGTCACTCGTCAATGACATTTTCTAAAACTGGTTATCATTACACTCCTTCTCTTCATTTTTTTATTATTACTATCCTATTGCAAGCTAGCCAACAAATATTGCTAGAAGAGGCAGAAGGTGAAAGATTCCTGATGACAGTTCAGTTTCTATAGGATGTGTATACTGCAGAATATAAGCACGTTTAGTGGGGGGGGGATTTTGTGTTCTTATAATTTTCTGAGGGGTTTAGATTTGACAAAAACTATGAGATTAGGAATCGAAGGTAAATGCAAAACCTCTGACGAGTTGGAATGAACAGAAAAGAGTCAACATTGTCAGAAGAGAACAAAAAATCTTTTAAACTCCAAATACAAATCAAAGTAAATTGTAATTATGCTCTGTTTGTAAAGAAACATGCAGTTAGTCAGTGTTTGTTAAGCAGTGGTTACTCAAAGATTGGTGTTAGGATGCACTAAATGTTGATTTGTCCAGTCGCTCTTGTGTTTCTTGTGCACTCTTTCATCCTGTCTGCACTTGGTGGTCTTGAGATGTTCTGGTGTGTTCTGTTATGTTCTGTTGTTCCATGGTCCTGGAAGTACGTTGTGTATGGTGAGTTGACTTTATGAGTCCAAGGGCCCAGTATTGACAGGGGTTCTTACTGAATGTTATCAAAGAAGAATATCAGCACAGGTCCCAGGTCCGAAATAAAGTCATTGGAATCAGTGAACTAGATGGAATTCGTGGTTTTATTTTGTCTAGAAATGTGTTTAACTTTCCAGCTACCTTTCCGATAGTGTTCCGGTGGTGTTCTGGTGGTCTGTTTTGCTGAAAACAGTGGCTGCTGTTCAGAAGTTCAGGTGACCCTTTGTTCGAGCCAGGTTGGATTTTTTTTTGTGCTTGTGATGCTTAACTCCTCCCACTTTTGCTCAGGTACACTCCTCTCCATGCAGGTGAGCAGATAGAGTATAAAGGATTATGAACCTGTTTTGGACATGCAGACAGTGTGAGGCATTACTTGAGAGACTGAGAGTGATTGAGAGTCACTGGTGGACTTACTGATGGAGTTTCAGCGTTGGGCTTTGGAGTTTCTCATGTAAGTGAGTGATAAGATTTGATTTTATAGTAATGAATGTTAATGCTTATTGCAGAGGTTGACTGGAACCGCGCTTTGTTTTTATGCTTATGTTGTATTCATGGTGTACCATTTTACATTGATAATTATAAGAGTGTGGAACATAGAAGGCATATTAAATGTTTTGTATTTCTATGAAATTTGTGAAATTTTAACTGAAATCTACAAACAAGGCACGGTGTATTTCATTAATTATTAAATGTCTGTCCAATGACAGGCACAATATTAGCTCTATGCCTATAACAAAATAAAAAATTGTCATGTTATACTAAGAGATCCAAACGCCTAAATGGACTTCTTTTTTTTTATCTATGAAATGCAGGTTTATGTGAAAGGGTAATTGACATTTTGTCAATGGCATTGGTTTTTAGTAAGTTGTCTCTAACTGTGATTTAGCAGGATGAGCAGGATGATGAATATTGTGCCCAAACGAATGGGTCTGAAATACGATTAAAGAAAAATGTTTATTGTTTGTAGTTTCCTTCGGTTTTTGCATTGTATTTGGATTTTATTGTCTGTTCTGTCTTTTGCTAAAGGTGTCATTTAGAATATCTTGTAGTCACATGAACGTTCACAGTTTGCTAAATCATGTATGGACGTTCCTATGTTTTGGATGTAACCTTGAGCACGAATCATCGCAGCCTATATTCACTATTAAGTGATCTCTACATGGCTCATATTTGAAATAGGAGACCTGATTCCACTCAGAATTGTTAACTATTAACCTATTAAACTACTAAACCACAAAACTCTAACAACTACTAAAATATATTCCCATTGTATGTTATTTTGAAGCATACAGAGCAGTTTCTGAATCCTCACATAATTTAAGTAATAGAGAATATGTTGATTCATCATGTCATAGTTCTCATTTTAAAGAGGCTACCTTTCCTCTCATGAAGTATGCCATTCTTTGGAGTCACGTCAGTGAAAATGGTTCGGTGATAAATAATCTTTCCCAAGGACAGTTTAGGGTCTGAAAAGGGTCTAATCTACCTTTCATTTCCAAAATTCTCGAAAAACAGTAGCTATTCAACTTCATTCTCATTTATTTCATAATAACCCGTACAGTTCCAATCTGGTTTCTGCCCCATCATAGCACAGGAACGGCCCTTATAAAAGTTACCAATGACCTTTTACTCATCATCCTCATCCTCCTTGATCTAAGTGCGGCCATTGACACCATTTGTCACATCACCCTCCTCAATAGATTATCCTCCAATTGTATCACTCACACCTCCTTAAACTGGTTCAAATCTTTTCTCTTCTGCCATTCTCAGTTCATTCAGCTCAAATGATTCCTATCCCAGCCCTCCCCTGTTACTTTTGGTGTGCCCCTGGGCTCTGTCCTGGGGGGAATCTTCTTCCATTCACCTGACTGCCCCCTCTGCCTGTCTCACCACTATGGGGAGCAGAGCTTTCAGTTGCTCTGCTCCCTGGTTTTGGAACTCAATTCCACCCGCCCTCAGAAACAGTTCCCTCCCTTTTTCAAAATCCAAACTCAAAACCCATCTGTTTAAGCTTGCATATTGTCTTAAAATTATTTGCATTATCCTGTATTGTGCAACATGAGACAGAATATATTAATTAACTTTTTGACTTTAACTTTGTACCCCTTGCACTCCTCCCAACAAAACATTTACCCCAGTTGTGTTCATCCATGACATGTTTGGTATCTGAAATGTGCATCTTTTATATTTGCATCATCGCTATTTTGAAATCATGTCCAAGGAACAGAGGTAAACTTATAGTGTGTCAAAGTGTGTTGTAGCAGCATCCTATAACTGATTAGTTTGAAGCTCGCTGAACAGCACTGCAATCCTATTCATCAAATTTGGCTATTCATTAAAATTGGCAATTCACACTGGCCTGTACTGGTTGCAGAATGTGGTTGCAGAATATAAACACACCAAATTTCAAGATGGTAGCTTAAGTGTTTCTTGAGATCAACCACTTATGAATGACATTTCATCAAATTTGGCAGGCATTCAAAGAATGTAATAGTGATACAGAGTGTGGGTTTTTGTGAAGAGAAGATCTTCTGCATTAATGTCTTTCAATAAGGTGACGCTATTCCACAGATAAATCGTAATAAACAAGGGCCATATGCTACCTAAGAGCCAGCCTGAAATACAATTTTTGCAATGGTAGTAATAGCTATTGGCCATAAAAGTACTTTGGGAAAACTTCAGAACTCACCTAATGACACAAACCTAATTTCCCAGCCATAATGGGCTACAAGCATGCAGTGGCAACTGTACAATAATAACAGCACAGGTAGGTAGGTAGTGGTCATATCAATAATTTGAACTAATGTGAAAAGTGGAAAAGATAAAAGGAAAGGGTGTTGGGATCACATGTCTGTTTTCACAAGGCATTTAAATTGTCTTTTTTCACACCATGCTTTATAGAGTACTACAGTGGCCGTGGTTTGTGCTGTGTTCATACTCTTTTCAAAGAATGTGATGAGTTCTCATTGTCTCCCATATATAACTAAAGAATCACATTTTGTATACCAAACTAAGTGACTACAAACACAGATGATCTACAAATTGGGGTCCATTGGGGACTCTGGGGGACCATATAGCCCTGTCTGGGATCATATGTGTGTCGAAATTAAGAGTTTCCTTCTTTTGTCTGGAGCACATGTGAAGGTCTTTTTAGGTAGAGGTGTTTTAGGTTAGGTTTATAACCTTACTCTGTTTCTCTCTTCAGCATTCATCTCTGGGTTATGTGAAATGACGGAGAACAGCCGCCCCAAAGTCTATATCTGGCAAGAGCGTGCACCCCCACCCCCCACCCCCCCAACATCAGGACATCACAGATGTTCCACCAGAAATGACTGGATGAGATGTTGACAGCATGAAAATGTGCATGGAAGACGCCATGGAGGATTCCACCTAGAAGATGACTGACAGGGCTCCTCAAGTAAGTTTCACGGCATGTTTTGAATGGTAAGAAACTAGGTTGAGGCAAGTCCATCTCCCCAGAGCTAAGATATAAGCCAAACGTCACTATCAGGGCCTGTCGTAAAGCTTCTTTTTTTATTATTTTTCTTTGCTCCTGAATAACAAGATAAATAAACATGACATGTATTGGGCCAGTGTGCAGTGCTGACTGTCTGCTCTCTGCAGTGTCAGAGTTAGGAACTTCAGGTACTTTGGTTCATGAAATGATCTGAACTGAAAGAGTCATTTTCGGAAAAAATCCTAGAGGGGCACCATGACCTTTCTCTGTGATATAACTGGCAAACAAACCACTGATCTGAAGATAATGGAAATTATACTTTTAGGCAGGAGCAAGTGCTTGTTTAAAATTTCAGTTCAAAACAGTCTTACAGCAGCCTTTAAACCCCACTGGTAAAAAATATGTGTGACGAATATACTGTAAGTATAGAGAAGTAGGGAGTTTGCCATATTCAAACATTATATAAAAATGATCACTTCTCAAGATAAGTGCATCAGCATATCTTTATTTCATGTAAGAGTCTAGACATACATTTCTGTGTTAAATACAAACTATAATTTGCATAATTTATGTAAGTATAATTTATGCAAATTAGTGAACTGTCTTTCACAGGCTTGTGTGAGAGTAACTGGGGTCCCCTTGCTTTAATAGTATGTCTCCTTTTCCACCCAGCCTGAAGAGAGAGGGACAAACAGATCAGAGATGCATCTTAGCAAATCACAAGTGATTTAACTGTTTGTGGATATTTGCTTTAGTATAACACCACAAACATAACAGTGACGAGTAAAACACAATTGTAATTACCTCCTGGGTTCCGTCTAAGTAGGTATCTTCTTGCCTCATCATAAAGGAAGATGAGCAGTGAATATGGGAAGGCACAGAACCACCAGGATGGTCTAAAAGGAATGAATCATGAGTGGCGTTTAATACTTCACTACTCCGTACTTTAAAGATTTAGCACTTTAACTCCTCCGGTTCCCACACTGTGTTTCTTCAAATTGTAAGTAGCTTTGGATAAAAGTGCCTGGCAAATTAATATAATGTAATGTGTGAGAGCAGAACATGGACTAAGCCTTGTTTTACACTATGACTATGATGATATAGCACCCTGCCTCTGCGTATGTATTCGCTTCATCTAATTCGGTTCTAAACAGATCTTGAGCATTGCTTTGTTAAACACCTTATCTGTACATACTAAAGACGGCATGGTCAAACAAGCAAACAAAGACACTAGTACCAGGGTATTACAACGCAAACTTACTTGAGTGGATACATTCTAAGGGCAACATCCATGCCTGGGCAGTAAGACAGGAAGGCTGCCAGAGCCGTCTCCTCAAACAGCCCAAATATTAAGATTTTATTCCTAAAATGACGCAAGAAAAAGGAAAAAATTATATAGAGTGCATCACTAAAGCATTGCATGACACTCTTAACACGTTGAAAGCTTGTTTTTAAATGATTTGTTTACGTACTTCATTCCCTGTTGTAAGATGGAATTCCTCCTGGTCTTACAGATGATCAGGTCGGCCCATTGCACAATTACAATACTGGCGAAGAATGCAGTGTGGCACGTGTACTCCACGATTTTTCTGCGTTCATAAGTCTGTAACAGGGGTAAGGAAAGGATTACAAAAGGAACATTGTGTGAAATGTCACTCGTGTTTTTATTTGTAGAGTCAGATCTGTGCTGCGTACCCATTGTTGACCATAGCTGTCTTCTAAATCATTATAATATTTATCATCCCAATTGACACGAACGCCTATTAGGTCTGATGGCAGGAATCCATTCTCAGCCAGAATCACAAAGTACGTGAAGAACCCTGCAGTTGCTTGCATCATTCCTGTAAGAAATAATTTTTTAAAAATTGTTCGTTGAAAAAGTTCATCACGATACATAAATGCCTGCATCTTCAAGAGATATAGTGGTATATTGAGTGTTTTATTACCGATTTGACCATAGGCTATGCTGATAAGCCTTTCATTCACTAGCTTGTCCGTTTTTGCATTTCTGGGCTGCCTTTTCATGATATCACTTTCAGCAGCTTCATAGGCCAAAGAAATAGCAGGTACCTGTAATGTAAGCAACATCTAAAATTATTCCATGGTCTTCACTGTCTTCCTATACTGGATTGATCCAGGTCCGCTTTTAAACGTCTTAAACTAAAAACCCTTTTGGATAAAACCTGAGATCACTGATGTTGTACTCACCATGTCAGTTCCCAGGTCAATGCACAGAATAGTGACAGTGCCCAGGGGCAGAGGAATGTTGGCAATGATGAACAGGAGAAAGGGTGAAATCTCAGGAATATTGCTGGTCAGGGTGTAGGCAATTGATTTCTTCAAGTTATCAAAAATCAGACGGCCTGGAAAGGGAATAACAGTCTCAGCCACGTACACAAACATGTGTCCTATCGAATCGTCGCTGTTTGCATTAGAACTGGATTGCTTTGTTTCTACCTTCTTCCACTCCTGTTACAATGGAGGCAAAGTTGTCGTCCAGAAGGATCATGTCAGCGGCCTGTTTGGAGACGTCAGATCCAGCAATACCCATAGCTACTCCAATATCAGCCTTCTTCAGAGCAGGAGAGTCATTCACACCATCACCAGTCACAGCTACAATAGCACCCTGTTAGCAAAAACAATGGCAAGTGAAAGAATATAAAGGATATAAACAATAAAAAAAAATCCTTTTTTTAAAAGAACTTTGCTACCTGTCGCTGGCAACCCTCAACAATGATCAATTTTTGCTGTGGAGATGTGCGGGCAAACACAATCTCAGTGTGGTGCCTAAGGATATCATCCAGGTGTTCTGCAGTCATGTCCTTCAAATCTCCACCGTGGACCACACAGGCCTTGGCATCCCTGCAAATAAATGCTGCTTAAGACAACGTCTTCAAATTCTGTGGGTTCAATGAAGACTCACTTTGTTGAGATTTGAAATGTATTCCTAAATGAAAAGTTACCTGGGGTTGACTTCTCCAACAGGGATGTTTAGACGAGCAGCAATGTCTTCTACAGTCTCGTTGCCCTCGGAGATGATACCCACACCCTTAGCAATTGCTTTAGCTGTGATTGGATGATCTCCTGTAACCATGATAACCTGAGAATAGGTGTTGAGAAGGTGTTGATCAAGGCTTTGGTTGCTCATGCCGAACAAGGGAGTCAAACTGCGACAGGAAGAAGATCTTTACCTTGATTCCAGCACTCCTGCATTTGCCCACTGCGTCTGGTACAGCAGCCCGAGGAGGATCAATCATGGACATGAGGCCGACGAAGCACAGGTTCTCAGTGGGGAAGTTCACCTCCTCTGGGTCAAATGCAAAGCCCTCAGGGAACTGGTCATCAGGGAGGCTGAAATGGCAGAAACCTGCAGGGGGAGGTCATTAAGTATTTTAAGGGCTTAAGCATAGTCTGTTAAGACTCAGAATAAGATACGTTATCATGATCATAAGGTGACTTACCCAGCACTCTTTCTCCAAGACCCCCCAGTTCCACATACGCATTCTGAAAAGCATCTTTCAGTTCATCATCCAGAGGTTGCTCTTTCCCGTGAATCAAAATAGTTGAGCATCTGTCCAGGATCCTCTCAGGGGCTCCCTTCATTACCAGAAGGTGTTTAGACTCTGATGAGTTGGCGTTCTTGTGGATCGAGAGCTGGGGCAAAATAAAAAAAACATTAGGGTCCCCAATTTCTTTTATAGGGATTTTTTTTTCTGAATGATAATATGCATAAATGAAGTACCTGATATTTGTTGGTGGAGTTGAAAGGAATCTCAGCAATCTTTGGGAACTTTTCTCTCATTTCCTTCACTGAACCACAGCAGAGCTCAATACACTTCAGGAGGGCAGACTCTGAGGCATCACCAGCTGTATCCCTCTGTAAAAGAGAGATCAGAACATTTGCCTTAAAAGCTTATTACATGACCCCATAACACAGTGGTTCCCAAACTTTTTTTGCTGGGCCCCCCTTTGGTAGAATTTTTTGCTCCCACGCCCCCCCCGACCCCCCC